>VDFB02000003.1:72541709-72785804 GCA_007258455.2 Sequoia sempervirens | reverse complement strand
ATATGGGCCTTCCAGCCACAATATCAACTTGTTCCTCTTCTTCATTTAAGATTGTTGTTGTGTTTCTCCACTGAATGGGTGTTTCTTTTGTTTCAAAAGTGAAGCTTCTCAAACTACTAATTATGTCAGTTTGTGCTCCCTCAATTAGTTCAAAGTTCGGCTAAATGATAGCACCTGTAAGGTCAGGTTGTTCAACAAGAGCGATTGGTCTCCAAATGGTCATGTGGGGTTCAATTTGTCAATTTCTCTTGCTTAAGTGAGTTTCTTTTACCACAAAAACTTGTCTTGATTAAGTTCAAACTAAATGTCTATGTTGAAAACATCATAAATTTCATAAGGTCCATTTTGTGAAAAGGATGATGTTCAAATCATAGTTGCTTATGTTAACTTTGGGAAGTATAGATTGAGATATAAGTCAAGATATTTAGAAATCTCTAATGATAGAAATCCTTAGGACAAGCATTAATATCAAGGCTTTTTCAAAGGGTATCCATACTTAGACCAAAGAGTTTGAAATTTTGAGGAAGATCGTGAATGTTTGTTTGTAATGTTTTAGAATCAAGAAAAGTATTTAACTAACTCACAAGCATTTACAACCTTAGGTTCAAAAGATAATACTTGTAGAATCCCCACTTGGAGTTCTCCAAACACTAAGACAATGCCAAAAGATAGAGATTTGGCAACACTGGCTCCCCTCCATGACACACACTTCCTGGGACCACCAAATCTCAAATCCTGAAGATTCAAAGATCTTAAGAATTTTCCCATTTCGACAATTGAATAGTAAAATGTGGGGCACCGCTCCTGCACTAGAAATCATAAAGGTTTTTGACTTCTAAACAATTGGTTCACAGTAAGGGATTTCGTTCAAGGTGGCCATGCATGTAGCAAGATTAGCTCAAGATTATTTCAATCAAGAGGCCTCCTAGTCTCTTCCTAAGAAGATATTTTAATGTATCACACGGATACTAAGGGTGACACTTGTCAGTATGACACATTTGCACCTGTTGTTTATGAATTTTGTCACAAAAATATTTTTATGTAGCGACTTGAAAGAGTTTGGCTTTAGCTCATTACCACTTGGGTTGTTCCCTCCTTTCGAAGCGAGGAGGAAGGCCCTCTAAAGATAAAAAAAAGCAAGGAAGTATGTTTTTAGTTTGATCTCCCCGATCGTATGAAGCAAGGAGAGAACACATACAACATCTTTTCCCTACACTAGTATGGGGTTCATTTTAATCCAAATTGAAATATGTTGGTGGTTATACGAAAATGTCAAGAAAATGCTTTTGATTTTTAAGATCGTTGAGTGGTACGAGAGAAGTGCATATGCATTCAATGACACAAATGTAAATCACAAAACATATCAAACACTTGTTAATTTTAATCCTCAAAACAAAGGTGAGTTTATTTTAAGCACCAAATGAAGTGTTAAGTTGTATTGTTCAATTTTAAACCCAAAGTAAGATGAGATGAGGGTTCAATTTTAATTGACTTGAGCATTTATTTTAAAACCCAATGGAAAGCTAGTGTGGTCCTAAAGCATATAATGAAAAGCATAATGAATGGGTTATAACCACCCTAAAAGTGTTGAAACAGTTGTTACAATTATAAAATGGAAAGATAAGAATGCTTCTTCACTTCAACTTTTATCATCCAACTTGGAAAACCCAGTTAGCCTAAAAACCAAAACAACGTTAGAAGCATGTTAGTGATCTGATTAAGTAAAAAAATTAAAGCACATGCTGAAAATTTATCATCATTTTGCTTACCAGAGTAGGGTGTTGTTCACAATAGCGTCGCTTGGGTCAATTGGAGTGTCGCTCTGTAGAAATCCAGTGACGATGATAGTGTCGCTATTTGGGAGCATCATTGTTTTCAAATTCTCGATACCTCTAAAGTATTCAACGTTGTTGTTTACTTTATTCAGCGCCAGTCCATTAATTAGGCATTGCTATTTCAGATGACAATAGCATCGCTAAAATTCCCTGGAGTGTCGTTGTATCATGAAAATGTTAGAAAAATGGAATTTGAGATAGAAATTGATTAGATTTGATTAGTTATGTCCTCTTAGCACCAAAGTGTGATCGACGGATTAGTATGGGCTGATCACACTTGATCCATGAAGAATTGAAGCATAATTAAGCCACTAACGTCAAATCTCAACATGATCATTCAAATGAAAATTAAACCAAGCATCCATTGAAACCTATTATACTAAACTAAAAAAGCTTTAAAAATGCCTACTCTAATCCATTGAAACTTATCCATTGGGGGAGTGGTGTCACATTGATGTGAAACAACGACCCTTTCCCAATCTCAGAGATAGATGAGCTTGTTTCAGTCAGTTTTATTGAAGAAAACTGATGAAACTATTGTGATATGTGTGATGAAATGTGATTTAAACTAGATTAACATGATGCAAGCTATTTTAACATGATTTAGATTAAAATGATTCAAATGTGCAAATACAAAGCTAATCTAAATGGATTATAAGCTAAAAGATTCAAACCCTAACTAATAAACAAGCTAAATGTATGCATCTATGCTACCATGGAAGCCATTAATGAAAGCTAAGCTATTTAATGAAAATATTTAAGCTAAAATGATATTAAGCAAATGCTAAAAGTGAGTGTGAGTGTGAGTGATTTCAACAACATGAGTTTGCTCTAAAAAAGATGGATCCCTTTGTCTCCCAATAGTGATCTATTTATAAGAGAGAAAATGAGAAATGGAGGGTTGAGATCAAAAAGGTTAATCAATAGTCAAGGATGGAAGAAGTTGGAGGCATGGATCATGGATTCTCATCAACAAATGAGAATCAATGATAAGATTTAATCAAGGGTTCACCTTTTTCCAATTTAACACACTTTCAACTTGTCCAAGATGTCATAAGTTAACTTGCACAAGAGGTCACAAGTTAACTTGCTCAAGATTTCAAGTAAGTTTGTTAGAAAAGGAATATTCTCCCTTTTCAAATGAGTGAGGAAAGAGGATATTATTTGGAATATTCTCATGGGTGAGGGAAAATAGCCATTTAGCAAATTAAAATAATGTTTAATTGTGTAAAAGGGGAAGGAATATTCCATGGGAATATTCCTTTTGGAGGAATGTGCAAAGGAGGAATATTGCCTTGGAATATTACCTTGCAAGTGGGGGGAATTAGATTTAATTAGTAATTGATAATTAAACAAAGGTTTAATTATACAATTAGGGGAATTATATGATTTTCACTAAATAAAGTGACTTAATGAAAGGGGGAAAGTGAAATGACATTTAATTAAATAACTTAGGGTTATTTAATTAAATAAGAGGACTTGGGGATTTAAATTAAATAATTTGATGTATTTAATTTAATAAGACAAAATGTTAGCATGAAAAGGGGATGAATTAACCTAATTAAATTGATTAGGTTAATAGATGAAAATGACACAATTAATTAAATAGCTAGGCTAATTTTATTAATTAAGTGAAAAAAGGATGGGTTTTAGGAGGAAATGATGTTATTATACCTAATTCGAGTGCATGATATCATTTAAGACATTTTTCAGTGTTTACAGTTTCATCTACAATAAGTATGGTTATAAAGCTATGGATTGCAAATCTAAAATGGACAGAAAAAATTGTGTAAGTAGGAATTCTCTTGCTTCACTAGTGGATGCCAATGTGATATTTCAAATCTACAACAATGTTGGACATATAGCAAAATATAGTAGAAGTGGATTGGCAAAATTAGAATCTCAGATAGTCGGTGTTATAGATCAAGTCAAGGAGAATGACACTTCCAAGAGAGAGGAAGCAAACAATGAGATTGAAAACTCAATGGTTACCCAAGAAACATTTCATGCTCAAGGGAAAACAAATATCTTGGCAATAGATAGTGGTTGTTCAATTCACATGGTAGGTGACAAAAGAAAATTCATCAATCTTGTGAAGTCGAATGGTGGATCACTCAAGTTTGGAGATAATTAATCTGCAAATATTTATGGAAAAGGTACCATAAGTATTGATGGAAAGTCTAGGACAAAAGATGTTCTCTATGTAGAAGGTCTCAAGCACAATCTTCTCAATGTAAGTCAGATGTGCAAAAAGGGATACAATCTCATATTTCATGATCAAGGGTATGAAATCCAAAGAGAAAATTTTGGTAAATTGGTGGCAAAAGGATCTAGGATAGAAAATAACTTATACAACCTAAAGGGTGTTAATGGAAGAAGTTATCTTCTAAGACAGGCAAGTGAATGTTGGTTGTGGCATAAAAGGATGGAACACATCAACTTTGATAATCTTGTGAAGGTTAGCTTCATGCAAGTAGTAAGAGATGTTCCAAAGATTATCAAACCTGCAAGCACCTTGTGTAAAGAGTGTCAGATTGGGAAGCAAACAAGGATAAGATTCAAGACCAATGAGTATTCTTCTATAATCCCATTATAACTTATTCATATTGATTTGTGCAGACCTATTAGGACAAGGAGTCTCCAAAGTGAAAGGTATTTTATGTTACTCATTGATGACTTATCTCAGATGACATGGGTTACATTATTAAAAGAAAAATCAAAAGCTTTGAGTAGGCTTAAGATTTTTAAAAGTCAATGTTTGAAAATGAAATGAATGTTAGAATCCAGTATTTAAGGTTTGATAGATGTGGTGAGTACAAATCAAATGATTTTGAGGAATTCTATGAAGAACATGGAATAAAGAGACATGTATCTGTTGCTAGCACTCCTCAAAAAAATGTAGTGGAAAGGAAGAATAGAACTGTTCAGGAGATGGCAAGAACCATGTTAAGTGAAGCCAAGTTATTTGATGTATATTAGAAAGAAGATGTAAATACTGATGTCTATATTCTTAACAAAGATCAACTAAGAGTGAACAACACCAAAAATCCTTATGAGATATGGCATGGAAAACCAACAACTGTCAAGTACTTCAAAAGTTTTGGAAGTAGATGCTACATCAAAATAGATGAAGAAGGTTTAGGAAAGTTTAACTCAAGAGAGGATGAAGGAATCTTTCTTGGGTACTCAACTATGAGAAACGCTTACAAGCATTATAATAAAATACCAAGATAGTTGAGAGTGCAAATGTTAGGGTTAATAGAATCACATCAAATCATACATGAGAAAGAAGACTGTTGTTCAGATGAATCGTCCTACTCAAAAGAAGAAGAATAAATTGAAGAAAAGAAAGAAGTGCAAGAAAAGATCACCAAGACTCATGCCAAGTATGTTCAAAAGAATCACTCAGAAGGTTAGATAATTGGAGATAAGAATGTGGGAGTGCAAACTAGAAGAATATTTTCAAGAATAAATGAACAAGTAAATTTTTCTTTATTTTCAAGAATAGAACCTAAGAATTTTGTTGATGCTAGCAAGGATGAATGATGGATACAAGAAATGTAAGAAGAACTAAACTAGATGGAGAAAAAATAGACTTGGGAATTGGTGCCAAGGCATACAGATAAAAATGCGATAGGAACAAAATGGGTGTTCATAAATAAATTGAATGAATATGGCAAGGTGGTGAGAAATAAAGAAAGATTGGTGTGAAAAGTCTATTCACAGGTGGAAGGAATTAACTTTGAGGATAAATTTTCTTTAGTGGTGAGAATGGAAGCAATTAGAATGTTTCTTGCATTTTCAGTTCATAAGGACTTCAAGGTATATCAAATGGTTGTCAAATAAATGCTTTCTTGAATGGTGACTTAGAAGAAGAAGTTTTTATAGAGAAGCCTAATGGATTTTATTTATTAGAAGATACAAAAATGTTATGCAGACTAAAGAAGGCTTTATATGGTCTCAAAAAATCCCCCAGGGCTTGGTATGCAAGGTTGGACAAGTACTTACTCCAATAGGGCTTCAACAAAGGTATCATAGATAGCAGTATTTACATAAAAATTGAGGATGAACAAATTATAATAGTTGTATATGTTGATGATATAACTTTGGTGAAAATGATGAAATGTGTAAGAAGTTTGCAAAAGAGATGTAGATGGAATTTGAAATTTCTATTTTAGGTGAGTTATCATTCTTTCTTGAACTCCAAATTGCTCAATCATATGGTGGTATTTTTATCTCTTGAACAAACTATGTCAAGGAGATGTTGAAGAAGTTTGGTATGAAAAATTCTAAACTAGTGAGTACTCCTATGATAACAGGTTTTCATTTGAGAAAAGATGATGAGTCACCTCACATTGATCAAAATCTATATAGGTCTATGATGTAGGAGCATCTTGGGTTGTGAGAGCAATCTTGCATCAACCAAAAGAATGCATTTTAATTTTTCTTATTTTATTAAGGTTTGGTAGGTGATTTATTTAATAGGATAATTTTCAAGGTTAGACTAAAATAAATATTAAATAATTTCCTTTTATTATTTTATTGTAAATTTTGGGAGTGGAGATAATTTAGGAGGGAATTTTTGGAATTTTTCAATTTGAAAATTATCAAAAATGGACTTGGGCATTGTTTTGAAGGGAGTTATAAGTTTTAATGATGCATTTAAAAAATTCCTAAAATTATGCATGCAAAAGTGGGTGCTCAAGGTGAGTTGGCAGGAGTTACTTTGGAAACTGCCCTAAAATCTAGGAATTGACTCCCAGTTTTGCAATTTTGGTGGGAGTGGGTTTATTAATGCATTTTCTATATTATGGAAACTTTTTGGAATGTATTTTTGGAGGTTTTTCTCCCAAATTGGTTGTGACTTTTTTCTAGAGAAGTTTGAGAGCCTGTTTTGGAAGATTACAGGAAATTTGGGCTATGTTTCAGTAGCCATTCTTGGCTAGAATTTGAAGGTGTTTGGTGCAGGCATGGATTTTCTTGGTGAGGATGGAGAAGTCATTTTGTTGCAAGTTTGAGGAGGTTATTACAACAGAATTTTTTTCTTAAAGACCATTGTTGAAGATTGATTTAGTGGAAGATTGGAGATTGGAAGCTACAGGTTGAAGATTGGAGGTTGTAGTTGAAAGGAGGAAAGTTGTTGTTGCTACATTTCTTTATTTTCATATAAAAATCAGATTTTAATTTGTTTTGAGTTGACTAACATCAGTTCTGGGGACTGTAAAATATGATATAATTGTTGAAGTTATGCAATCCTTCCTGCAAGTTTGAGACATAATACATTGATTCTAGTTTGCAGATTTTGCTTTTAATCTTTGTTGTTTTAGGTGGTGTGAGCATATCTCCATTGATATTGATATTTGATTTCAGATTTGATTAATGTGGTAGTAATTTTTTTTAATTCATCAGTCTATAATTGAGGGTCTACTGTACTGAACAACATCCATGACTGACATTATGCAAGTTGTTTACTTGGTTGCAAGGTTTGAAGCTAATCCAAGAGAAACTCACGTGAAGGTTGTCAAGAGGATTTTTCAAATATTTGAAGAGAACTCTAGATTATGGATTGTGGTATCAAAAAGGTGATGAATTTTCTTTAAGTGAATATACTAATGCATGTTGGGTTGGAAGTGTTAATGATAGAAGAAGTACCAATGGTGGAGATTTTTTTGGTGCAATCATGAATGGAGGGTTCAAAAAGAACTATCCAACCATGCAACTTAGAGTCAACATAACAAAAATAACACAAGAAAGTACTTTGAAAACATAAATTGTTTTTGGATTGGAAATATTACATGCATCATATGCCTCATGGGAAAATAATTAGGGCCCACAGGTCTATTGCAAGGGCATTCAACATTACAACTAGCTAAATGCCTTATTATAGTCCCATAATGGGGAATGTGAACTTTGTGAACTCTAGATTGTGAAATTCTAAAATATTCTATTGATGACTCATTACAATGAACTAAAAATGATCTTAAATATGATTCCCTATCTCCAATAAAGGTCCATGTCGGCCTCAAAGGTTTACAAACCCTAATAAATGATCAAATGTGAAGGTCGACCTTAAAACATGAAAGATAACCCTTCACAAAATGAAATGAATTGTGGAGCTCCAAGATAGATCCTATTGGACCTAAAATTCTTGTATGATACTCTATTAATCCTTGCACACTTCGGAATAGGTCTGTACTATGAAAGTTCGACCAGGTCAACCCCAATTGCTCTGATTGTGTATTATAGTGAAATTTTGAGAGCAATAACTTTTGGTAGACAAATACAAATGATATTAGATTTGGATATGTTGTATATTTCCTCGTGTAGATGCTATATCCTTCTCCATGAGCTGAGAAACAATAATACAGTGAAATGCGGAATGAAATGCTAAAACTGCTACTGAATGAAATGCAAGAAAATAAATGTTTTTGGTTGATATAGGATTGCTTTACAACTAGGGATGCTCCTGCATCAGACACCCGGGGTTGGAAGAAAAGTGAGTCCCTCACTTTCTAGGGGATAGAGGGAAACCAAAGTGGTCCACCTCAGCCTAAGAAATCCATGATGAATCCTCCACTAGTTTACCTTTCCACTTCACCAAATATTCTTTGTATTGCTTGTTCCTAGTTCTCCTTCAAATTTTGATATCCAAAATCTGCTCAATCTCCTTTGGTGGTTGATGTGGTAATTTCTCCTTTAAATCTACTTCATTGCTACTATCACTTGGTTGTCCTTCATGATACTCATAAATTTATGCAAAATTAAAATAGGTGATATTCCCAATGTCTCTGATAACTCTACTTCATATGCATTTCTGGAATGAAACTTCCTAAGAATCTCACATGGTCCAAACTTCCTCATCTTCCGCTTATTGTATGTCCTATTGGAAATCTTTCCTTTCTAAGGTATACCATTGCTTCATCTCCAACAAAAAACTCCTTACGTCTTCTTTTCTCATATTCCTTCTCCTTATACTTACTATTCATATCCTCCAAATTCTTTTGGACCTAATTATGTAATGTTTCAATGAAGTCTGCAAATTCTTCTACTTCTGCACTTCTCTTGTTCTCCATACTGATGTCTCTTAGCTTTGTAACTCCTCTAGGATGTACTCCTGTTATAATCTCAAAAGGTTTCTTCCCCATACTCCAGTTCACTAAATTATTGTATGTAAATTATGCTTGTGATAGAACTACATCCCAATTTCTTGCTTTGTCTCCGACCAAACATCTCAACAAGTTACCCAAACTTTTGTTTACTACTTTTGTTTGTCCATTAGTTTGTGGGTGATATGTCGAACTAAACTTCAGCTCTATTTTCATCTTCTTCCACAATGTCATCCAAAAGTATCCCACGAATTTGGTGTCCCCATCTAAAACTATACTCTTTAAGTAATCCATGTAGTCTCACAATCTCCTTGAAAAATAAGTCAACAACATGCACAACATCATTAGTCTTCTTGTAGGGAATGAAATGTGCCATTTTAGACAATTTGTCCACTACTACCATTATAGAATCATGTCCTCTCTGTGCTCTTGGTAATCCTAATATGAAATTCATGCTTATATCTTTCCAAGGTCTCTTTGGTACTGCCAAAGGCTATACAATCCAATATTCTAACTACTCCCTTTTGCTACTTGAAAAATTATGTAACTTGAAACATACTTCCTAACATCCTTATATATTTGTGGCCAAAAATAGTATTCATTCACGAAAGCTATTGTTTTATCACCTCCAAAATGTCATGCTAATCCTTTGTTATGCTTTTCTTTAATGAGTTTCTCCCTCATTGAGCTCCTTGGAATACATAAATGGTTTCCTTTGAATAAGATATCTTCCTAAATGAAGTAATACAACCATTGGCTCTGGTTTTTCACTGTTGGTTCCTTACATGCCCTCCAAGCTTCAACAAATTTTGGATCATCCTCATACACGTTCTTTAGTTCTTCAAAACCCAATAATTTTATCCTCATCTCTGTTAGAAAATTCCTTCTCTTGCTCAATGCATCTCCAACTTTGTTTGATTTTCCACTCCTATGCTTCAACACAAATGTATAACTCAGCAAGAACTCAACCCATCTCATATATCTCGAATTCAACTTTATTTGACTATTCAAATACTGCAAAGCTTAATGATCAATATACAATAGAAACTCCTTAGGAAACAAATAATGTCTCCACTTCTTCAAGGCTTGAATTATGGCATAGAATTCATGATCATAAATTGAATATATTCTTCTAGAATCATTCAACTTCTCACTAAAATAAGTTATAGGTATTCCTTCTTGACTCAACACTACTATTGCATTTCCACCCGCATCACAATCAACTTGAAATACTTTGTCAAAATCAGGTAATGCTAACACTAGCTACTCTATCACCTTTTGCTCCAAAAATTTAAAACTCCTTTGTGCTCTAGATGTCCATTTAAATTCCTTCCTATCTCCTCTCATTGTTTCTATCATGGGTGTGAAAATTCTACTAAAGCTTCTGATAAATTTTTAGTAGAAACTAGCTAATCCATGGAATGATCTTAGTTCTCCAATGTTTACTAGTGTAGGCCAATCAACTATTGTTCTAACCTTCTTAGGGTCCATCTTTAATCCTTCAGCAAAAATGACAAAACCCAAGTATACCAATTATGTCTTCATGAAACTACACTTCTTGACAAAAATCAACAACTTCTCTTCTCTTAGTCTCTACAATACTTGTCTAATGTGCCACAAATTTTCTTCTCTAGTCTTACTAAAAATTAGAATATCATATAAGTAGAAAGTAACAAACTTACCCAAGAATTTCTTCAATACCTCATTCATCAACCTCGTGAAAGTGCTTGGTGCATTGGTCAATCCAAAAGGCACTACTAACCACTCATACAATCCTTCATTTGTTTTAAATGTAGTATTCCATTCATCTCCTTCTCTGATTTTGATCTAATGGTATCCACTCTATAGATCAATCTTTGTGAAATACTTTGCTCCACTCAAACAGTCCATAATGTCATCTATTCTTGGCAATATGAATCTATACTTGATAGTGATCTTATTGATTTCTCTTGAATCTATACACATTCTCCACTCTTCATCCTTCTTTGGTGCAAGTATAATAGGTACTGCACATGGGATTAATCTTTCTTAGGCCAACCCTTTCGTTAACAACTCTTGTATTTGCTTGTTCAATTCTGCATTTTTTTCCAGTGTCATTCTATGTGTTTCCTTGTTTTGAAAAATTGCTCCTGGTATTAGATCTTAATGATGAATGATACTCTGAATTGGCAATAATCTATTTGGTACATTCTCTGATATGAGGTCTTCATACTTTGTCAATAGTTCTGCCACTTTTATATGTGGTGGATAAACTCCCTTTGTTGCCTTTGGACTACCTCCCTTCTTTGGAATCAATGCAAAACACATATTTTCATGCCTCAATACATTCAGAAACTTCCTTCCATCTACCAAACATAGTTTAGTAGTACTATAAAATTCACTTTTATCTTCTTCCTCCAAAGGTATAAACTTAATTATTTTTCCATTTGAAGTCACAATATAGGTATTTATTCTTCCATCATGAATTATTTTCTTATCATATTTTCATGGTCTTCCTAATAGTACATGACATGCATCCATAGGCATAATATCACATAGTACCTCATCCCTATGTGATCCTATATGAAATTTCACTAAACATTACTCATTCACCAATATCTTATGCTCATCTTAAATCCATGCTATCCTATAGGGGTTTGGATGTTTCAATATCTTCAAATTCAACTTGGTTACCATCTCTTTTGAAACTAGATTATCAGTGCTACCACTATTAATGATAACTTTACATACCTTTCCTTTAGACTTACATTTTGTTCTGAACAAACTCTTCCTTTGCAATGGTTCCTTAGTCACTTCTTCATACATCAAAGCTCTCCTCATTACCAATGATTCACCTTTCTTAGGTTTCTTAACTAAATTAGGGGATTCAATAGGTTCTTCCTCCACATAGGCTACTCTTTTGGTATGCTCAGTCTTCTTTTTGGTACTTCCTTGATGGCATTCAAGTGCTCTATGTACTTCACCTCCACACTTGAAACAGGTTCCTCTAAATGGTCTCCTCTCAAATATTTCTTCATCTCTCTGGTATCCATCATTGTGGTATGAATTATGGTCTCCCCTATTTCTCCAGTAATAATTTCTATCTTCTCTTCCTTTGTGGTATGAATTATTGTCCTTCTCTTCATCAAGATAGGGTTTCCCATCTTTCCTTTGTTCTACATAAGGCATTCTTTCTTTGGTTTGTGATCCGGTCCTCTAGAATCTTCATCTTGAATTTCTCTGCGTTTGTTCAAATTTCTTATTCAGTTTTTCTTCCACCTTCAACACAAATTGATATGCTTCTTCAACTATTGTCATCTTCACCAGGCTCAATTCTTCTTGGATTTTTGTTCTCAATCCAATGATGTACCTCACAACCTTTTCTTTTCTCACTTCACTATGTCCAATCCTAATGATCATGTAGTATTCTTCAGTGTATTCCTTCACAAATTTCTACTTTTTCCTTAGGTTTCACAATCTCTTTAGCAATTCAAGCTCATAGTTAGCAGCTATAAATTGATTCTTTAGCTTTGTCACCATTCTATCCCATTTGATGATTTTCTCCTTTCCTCTTCTATTTCTATCCAATTGAAATTCTTTCCACCATAAAGTAGCATGACCTTTCAACTTTGTTTTTGTAAATCTTACTCTTTTTGTATCTTCAATTTCTTTATATTCAAAATATTCCTCCATTTCATTGATCCAGTCAATCAACTCCTTAGGATTTAAATTTCCTACATAATTTTGAATTTCAACTCTAGGTTGCTTACCAATTTTCAAAATGGCTTTCAACATATTTATCTTATTTGATTCTTCTTCATCATCATCTAGGGTTTCTTAAATTTGATTTGTAACATGATTTAGGTCATCATAACTTTCATTTGTATGCCTAAGGTTTAGGCCTCTTCTTTTATCTTCTGTTACAACATCTAATTGGACTTGCATTGCTCACATCATCTCTATCATTTCATCCATTCTTTCAACGAAATTTTCCATAGTAGGTGCTCTCCTTGGTGACATTTCTCCCCTTGTATTTGGTGCAATTGCCTCAATTCGATGATCTGGATACAAGGGTTTGAAATCCCTCACAGTCGATAATCGGTTGAAAAAACATGCAGTCTACCCTAGGTCAGCAATTTGTTCACCACAAGGAATGCCTTCAGGATTTGAAAACTCACTTTGATACCACTTGGTGCAATCATGGATGGAGGGTTCAGAAAGAACTATCCAACCATGCAACTTAGAGTCAACACAATGGAAATAACACAAGAAATTACTCTACAAACATAAATATTTATTAGATTGGAAATATTACATGCATCATATGCCTAATGGGTGAATAATCAAGGCTGACAAGCTTTTTTCAAGGGAATTCAACATTATAACTAGCCAAAGGCCTTATTACAATCCCATACTGGGGAACAAAAACTTTCTGAACTCTAGATCGTGAAATCCTAAAATATTGTGTTGATGATTAAATACAATGAATTAAAAATTATCTTAAGTATGATTCCCCAACTCCAATAAAGGTCTTTATCGGCCTCAAGGGTTTACAAACCCCATTGAATGATCAAATGTGAAGGTTGGACTTAAAACATGAAAGATAACCCTTTGAAAAATGAAATGAATTATGGAACTCAAAGATAGATCCTATTGGACCCAAAATTATTGTATGATACTCCATTAAGCCTCACATGCTCCAAAATAGGTCCACACTATGAAATCTGGAGCAGGTTGGCCCCAATTGCTTTGATTCTGAATTACAGTGAAATTTTGAGAGTGATAACTTTTGGTAGACAAATGAAAATGATATGAGATTTGGATATGTTGTATATTTGCTCATGTAGATACTTCATCCTGATTCGTGAGTTGAGAAACAATGATGTGATGAAATGCATAATGAAATGTTGAAACTACTACTGAATGAAATGCAAGAAAAGAAATGTTTTTGTTTTATATAGGATTTATTTACGAAGGATGCTCCTACATCATTTTTGGGAAACAAATTGGTCTCATGGTTTAGCAAGAAGTGGGATTCAATGTCCTTATAAAAAAAAAGCAAAGTATATATTTGTAGCATCCTGTTGCACTCAAGTGTTGTGGATGAAGCAAACATTGAAGGATATCAAAGTAATTTATGATGAGCCCATTCCTATTTTGTGTGACAATATAAGTGCCATCAATATTTGAAAGAATCCAGTGACGCATTCTAGAACCAATCACATATCTATCAAGTATCACTTTTAAGAGAGAATGTTTTCAATCAAGAGGTAAAACTGGAATATGTACCTACAAAGGATCATGTTGCAAATATATTTACAAAGGCACCTTGTAAGGACGCATTTGAATATCTCAAACATAAGTTAGGGATTTTTTCCCCTCCTTATTATAACTAGATGCATAGGTTGTGCATCTGTCTAGGGGGAGCAATTCAAGACACATTTTTATCCCGAGATTAATGGAGGCTACCTCTCAGGGGGAGAAAGTATGAAGAATCAGAGAAGGATGATAAGGTTTGTGTAGATAGGGGGAGCATTTATATTGTTGTTGCTATAGAGGAAGACTATTATCCCTTTTCCCTTAATATCTAAGGGGGATAAATTACATTCCAAAGGGGGAGATTTTTGCATGTGTTGTTATTGATGTCAATAGAGTCGTATTGTGAAAGGTTGTATGTAATGTAAACAAAGTGGTGTTGAAAAGTATTGTGAGGTGAAGGAATTTGTGTTGAATATTATGAGCATGTTGTACATAGTTTTATCACATCTTATATTGTTCATGAATAAGTGAAATTTGATAGGTTGAAGTGTATGTTGTTTATGGTAGTGTGAATTTTTTATTCTTTGTTCCTTGAGGTAAAGCATTGGTGAAATAAAGTATGTAAGGTTTCATGCAATCAATGGCTTAAGAAATTGTATTGAAGAAGCTTGGGAGAAATCTCTACATCCCTTCACATTTGAAGATATGGCCTTGTGGTTTGGAAGTTAGAAAGAGATACATGTGAATTATGTATGTTCTTTTTTTTAGAGCATAGAAGTTATTGTAGAAGTCTCCTGAGCTAGTAGAGTGAAGATTGTGTTGCTGCAGCCAGGAAGGATCATAGGAATACTCCACATTTCTCCGCATTTGAATATATAATTTTATGGTTTGGGGGATAAGTTAAAATTGTCTATATGTTTTCTTATTTCAATTTTTAGATGTTGAGGTGTACGGAAAGTCTAGTTTTCAATGTTCTATCACAAGAATGTGTTTTTTGGGTTTGCAAGAGATGTTGGGTTCAGTGCCTATTTTCTTGTGCTAGCATACAATAGCATGAAGTTGTAAAAGGATTGTATGATCATGTTTATGTATGTCCTATAATGATTGTAAAGTGATCTAAATGATGTTATCTGGTATATTTGGTATCGCTTGTGGTCTAGAGTTAATGCTAGAAGGTTAAGTGTTTGTTGGGCAGACTTGGAATGTTGAGATGTTTGCACCAAATCTTTAAAGTGTGTTCCACTATGGAGGTGTGTACTAAGGTAAAATAGTTCTTGATTATCTCCTATTTTGGACCACATTTTATTTTCTCATGTTACAAATGTTTTGAAGTTGACTTATTGTGGTTTTTTCATGTTTCATGTTACACGTTCCATCTTTGCTGAAAAAGCAGAAACTTTTTGAAGCTTGTGGAGGATATAAATAAAAGGTCAAGTGTGTTGCAAAGAGGAAATGTGTGTGTGTGTGAATATGGAAGGAAGTATGTGTGAGTATATGTGTAAGGAAGTGTGTTGAAAGCGGTGGGTTTTAGGAAACATAGGTTGTTGAGTAGAGGTGTTGAAGATACATGCTAACTTGAAGAGTGTTGCAGTGATGATTGATCAAAAAATGTTGTCAATTAATTTGTATAGATGTTGTAACCTCATTCTATAAGTGTTGTTATTTTTAGGGAGTTGTAGCTTCCTTTGGTTGAATCCATAAAAAATGTGTTTTAGGGAGTTGTAGCTTCCTTGGGTTGTAGCCCATAAAACCTGTTGTAAATCTTGTTCTATTTGTGAGGCTGGATTTGGATAGTACCTCCAAGAAACTTACTTATTATGGTTTTTCCATGTTAAGGTTTTCCATGTGCATCTAGTGTTATGGTTGTGTGTATGTTCTTTATTGCATAGTTTGATTGCTTATTTGGTTAAGTAGGAATATTTGGTTAATAAAGTTGAATTGGATTAATTTGTGGCATATATTGATTCACCCCCTCTTAGTATATCAGTGTTCTAACATTATTGATGAAATATTCCTAGTTGTGATTAGAAACTTCATCGATACTACGAAATATTCTTTTTTTTCTACATTAGAAGGCTACCAAGTGGTTGGTGGTCATAGGGGGTGGGGGTCACCTAAGTGAGTGAAGAAATGTCACATGGTGGCTTGCAGAGGCTCTATAATACTTCACAATATCGCGAGTACCTAGGGTACATAGAGTACCCTAGTACTCTTAATTTTTTAATCAGAAAAAATAAATAAATAACTTGATTTATTAAATAAATTTCATACCACAAAGTTTTTCTCACCTCCCTGCTTTAATTTTTTTTTCTTTGATTGTCATATGATTGTATAGCTTATCGTACAACTGATTCGGGAAATTTTTTCCTCTAAAGGCTTGGGTAAATTTCTTAAATTTTTGTGATTTGACAGTTGATCCTTAGGTTTTCGGGCCTTCTAGATGCAATGGTAGGGCCAGATTTGGCCCAAAGTGATTTGAAAATTTAGCTACCTCCTAGATTTGGTAACCTTTTCCCAACTTGAAACCATTGTAGATTTGACAAAATATAACAAAATTTGATTAAATGAAAGGAAAAAATGAATTTCTCTTATGCATTGGATTCAATGGTGAGGTCTGAGAAACCTCCAATCATACCTAGATTGGTCCCTTAGATTTGATAAAAAAATTGCAACACTAAAGCTCTAATGCCATGTAGGAGTTAATGGTGAACTCCTCAACACCCCAAGATCATCTACAAGACAATAATGTTAGAGTTTCAATTCACACCTCTGGAATGTAGATTAGAAATAGACAGTTATGCATAATGGAATTGCTCTTCAAATTAGGAGGGGAAGCTCCCTCTTTATTGATAATGCTTAAAAAATAATACTAAACTATTCTCAATCTTTTTTTTTGTTCTTAGCTAAGAGCACAAGGTTATAAAAATATTTGCGTCATAGCTAAGGTTTTCTCTTTTCCAGAACTTCAACTACAACTAGGCCTAAACTAAAGACGCTTCTGACAACTCAAGTAAACTCAAGGCTTTAGAATCAAAAGTAAACGAGGAATGATTTGCTAACATGGAAGCTTAAATATACTTACTCCCAAATCACACCTAAAGACTCATTGTACTTATAATATGTAAGTTGAAATAAAGATTATATAAGCAAAACACATAAGAAAAACTACTAAAAGAGGTTGAGACAACAAATCAAAGAAAAATAGGCATGATATTTCCTTCCTCAAATTTCCAAGAGTAGTTACAATTTTGGGACAACAAGTTTGTAGCAAAGACATGCTTACAATTTAGCAATCAAACTAGATTACACTTGACACAGATTGAACATTAATTGAATAATAATTTGCAGAAAAGATAGGCTTGCAAACTTACACAAAGTGAACAAACACTGAATAATAAAGTTGCAGAAAAAATTAGGCTCAACAACTTGTTATCACAATAATGGTTAAGAAAATAATGGGCTAGGCTTCCCTTATTTATACACAAACAAGGAGTAGGTAACTCTAAAATCTCCTTGCTTTGAGCTAACTAGACTTGCTAATTCACAATATTTATTTCTAAAACTAACACAAGACAACTAACTAACCACCTGCTAAAACAAAAGGTAGGGAAATTTCCAACTATACATTTTATTTTCTCAATTTCAAAAAGAATAGATAAGCATGAAACAAGAATAGCAAGTTAAACTTGGAAAAGGCATCGAGTTAAATGTTGTTTTTATTTTTATTCTTGGAAATATTTGCTGCCCTAAAAAGATGAATCACTCATTGATAATATGGGAAACTATATCCGCCAAAAGTTGGTAACTACCTCCTTATCTTCTTTCGTCTATTGGAGAGTACTGCATGTTTAAAAAGTTGAATTTTGATTGTGAACACACCTATGTTCAGAAAAGTTTTGCACAAACTACTAAAAATAATTTGTTGATTTTCCTCCAAAAAGTGAATTCCCAAAAAAAATTTGAGGTCTGGGTTTTGTAGATAATCACGTTCTGAAGAGAAATAGTTCGTCAGATTTTGAAAAAGTGAGGGCTTCCCAAAAAAGCATTAAAAAAGTAGATTTTTGGAAATATAAAATTTTCCAATCATCAAGAAGAGCAAAAAGTAGATGGACCTATATCGATGAAAATTGAAAAAGTTAACCACCTATTTTTGAAATGTGATGCCCTAAAAGATTAGACCATGAAAAAGTGTGCCTTTATGCTTTCCAATCCTGAATCCATGAAGAACATTGAAAAAGCACTCCATTTGACCCTCCAAATCTTTATGAGAAGAAAGTTCTATCTTTCCTCCTCTGGATGCCAACCTAAAAAGTATGAAGAATGAATGCCAAAAGCCTTCTTAAATAGAGTTTGAGGATGAAAAATCACTTTCTTTGCAAAGCCCTAAAATTTTGAAGTCTATCCATGCAGATAGAATTTTCGTTTGCAAAAATCTGAGTCCATTTGCACATGCAACAACAAATTCCTCCTCTGTAGGGACAAAAAGCACACATGTGAGGATGAATTCTCAAAAAATGAATAGTGGAAGCCAAAAAAAAATGGCTAATGCATGAGATGCTAGTCACCTTGACTGGACAGGGGCACCTAGCATTACCAGAGTTAGCCATTTTTTCTTCATTTTTTCAACTTTTTTGTGCTTCTGCTTTTGGCGAGGCATGTCTCTGACTTTGAAAATCCAACAACATGACACTACCAACTAATAAAATATGTTTTAATATGGAAATCTCAAGTTTGACCACTGCTAAATTGATCTCTAGCTTCATACTCGTATTCGACATCATCTGGTCATGATTGTGAACCCTTGAAACTACCGACAGAGGCTGAACTTGAAAGAAGACGTGTTAGATTCAAATATATTCTAAGGCATGAAGACTTGGGTGCCCTTGGCTAATAAGGGCACCTAGAATTTCCAGCCTTAGCCATTTTTTCATGATTTTCAAATTTTTCTTTGCGTGTTTCCGTCGGGAGCTAGTGAACCCAGTTTGTGCATCGTTTCCTACTAGTTGGTGAACAACGAAGACTAAAGTTAGTTAATTAGGCAAGCCTGATCATATTTGAGATGAATTATACCATTTTACAACACCCAACATTGCATCTGACTAATTTTTTTGAGGACCCGAACCAGGCTAACAGAGGAGTTTGATAAATTTCCAAACGATGTGAAAAATATTCTAAGTGTTGAGAAGTGGTGTAAGGCACCATATAAACTTCATGCCTGAATAAGGAAATTTTATAATGTTTGAATCTTGGTCATGTTTCTTTTGTAAAAGGTCATGTTTAGACAATTTTAAATGTATTTGAGTCATTACTAGGTTTCTAGGAGGTCTATGAAGTCAAATTGTAAAAGTTATCATTTGTTGTCAAAAATGTAAAATTACAAAATGCAAGAAGTTGGAATATGAACAATCACTTTTGTAATAGGAGTAGTTGGGTGGTGTAAATTAAAGGGGAAGTTAAGATAAATATTATAACATGTTTAAAGAGCCTTGTGAAGGTGAGGAAGAGTGTGGAACATTGTATCTTGAAACAATTTTGAATAAATGTACCATGTTTCCACAAAATTAGTGTTTTCCCTGTTGTTTGCAAGCATTCTACGACCTGTATAGTATTACCAAGTCATAATTTTTATTGGTTTTGATATAATAGTGTGTTAGCCCTTAGATAAACTTGATTTGAAGAGGTTTCATTGAGATTGAAGTCTTTTTGAGCCATTTTCCCATAAATTGTCCTGAAACCCTCATTTTAAAGGTTTGAGAGTCTAAAGTGGAGTAAAAAAAGCCATTCCACCAATAGAGACCTTTTTAAATCAGTGGAATGGGTTAAATTAGGTTTATTTTCAAGTTGGTTGTGTTTGCAGATATAGGGGAACGCAAGTTGCATAAGTTTTATTGCTGCCCTAGGTGATTTTCATGCTTGAATTGATGCCTAAAGGTTAGGGTTTGAAGAAAGGTCAATGGTGAAGGATGGAAAATGGTTTATTAAGCTTATGTAGACCATATTAGATGTGTTGAAGGTGTTAGTGAGGTGTTTAGAAGCCAAGAGTTCATAGATCCAATATTGACCTTGTGAAATTAGCTTAATTAGGTCTCCTTGAAAACGAGACAGTCAAATTTTGGAGGTTGCTTTTCAAAACAACCATAGTTGGTTTTATGATATGTTTAAAAGGGATTTAATGGGTCCTTGAATCTATGTTTATTTTTGGTAAAATCCACTTGGTTTTAAAATTATGCCCGGTTTTATCTTTTGGGATTACTACAAGCAATTAGGTCTCTTGGTGTGAGCGATGGAGGAATTGAAGAGCCAGTGTTCTAAGAAATTTTTATTGGCTTGATCCTATCAATCCCATGATGTTCAAGGTGTGGTAAAGGTTCAATGAGAGTTTGGTGTCTTGAAACCACTTTTTGGTGCTTTTATAACCTTTGAAACCATGTTTCATTAAAGAGAGTTTGTGAGTGTTTTGGTGATCAGTCAAAACTAGTACTTTGT
This sequence comes from Sequoia sempervirens, assembly GCA_007258455.2. Taxonomy (NCBI): domain Eukaryota; kingdom Viridiplantae; phylum Streptophyta; class Pinopsida; order Cupressales; family Cupressaceae; genus Sequoia; species Sequoia sempervirens. Next base: position 72,765,139 of record VDFB02000003.1, on the reverse strand, counting down.
GTCTTTGAAAACCTATGAATCCCACCATGCTCTGCATCAAGAAGCTAGGAACCTCTCCTTGATAGGGGCACCTAGACATCATAGACTTAGTCATTTTTTGTTGATTTTTAAAATTTCTTTCATTTTCTTCACTTTTTCACAAAACACCAATGTTTAATCTCCAATTTCACTGTCTGACGGACCCTTGGCATTGGATGATGAGTCAAATAAGGCCTAAGCATAACTAAGGTCATCTCCTACTTTTCCTAGCCCTCAATACTACTTTTGATTATTTATTTGCGCAACTGAATCAAGCTAATGAGGAAATTGCACATTTTTTGAAAAAGGGAAAATTTTTACTAAGGCATTAAATCCCAAGTGCCCTTCTTGGATAGGGGTGCCTAGCTTTGCTAGACAATTTTTTTTTCAAAAATTTCAACTTTTTTCTTTGCCTTCTCCATTCACTGTTTTGTGTGCATCGTTCGCCATTCATCGTTGTCTATGTAGTATTTGAGACTTTGAAACTGACACCTCGCAGCTGACCTTCCTCCATTGATGACTTTGGAGCTCATGCTTTTCCTTCTGAAAAAGAAAAATTGACTCACTAGAGAAATCCTAAAATTTTGAAAATTATGACTGGACCAACCTGATTAGGAAGTATTTTCAACCAATTAGAATCAGTTAGAGCCCTCCAAACAAAGATTCTATTTTTAGAAATTTTTGCTAGCATGCATTTGCAACAAACCTAGAAAAACCTTGACTCAAGTCTACTTTTAGAAACTTTCTAAAAAATAGAAACTTTCTATTTTTATAAATTTTGACTTTTGATGAATTTTTTTTATTAAACTTTTTACTCTTTACAAAATTCCTTAATGAAGCAAAAAATTTGATTGGACACAACAATTTTCTCTATCTAGGGACCATGTTGGATACTACAACATAGGGGAACCAAGAATATTTGGACTTTAAAGCATAGACCAGTGTCTTATCAATTGGGCATCAGAGTCAGGACCATTTCCTAATCACATATCACAAGACTTTTCCATAAATCACCTAGGACAAGACTTCCTAAAATCACCTATAAGTTGGAACTCCTAAAAAAACACCTAAAACAAGACCGCCTAAAAACACCTAGATCACAAAAAAAACTTCACGGAAAGGGGAAACACATCATGACATACACACACATTATGGAAAGGGGAAACACATCACGAAAATAGAAAGGAAAATTACTAAAAGGGGAAATTACTCCATCCCCGAAGGAATGAAGTGCTTCAGATATTGCCCATTGTATGGTAGTGGGAAGAGCCTTCCATCCAAGTGTGAGAGAATGTAAGTATTCTCCCCTGTGAACTCATGGATCTTGAATGACCCCAACCACAAAGAATCAAATTTCCCATGCATTCCCTTGGGCTCATGTCTCTTGTCCCATAACAAAACTTGATCTCCAATCTTGAAATCTCATTGACGAGCCTTCCTATTGTTGGGCGAAAATTATGTAATCCCTTTTTAACAAATTACAAAACATGATTTTAGCCAAAGTTGTGTCAAGCACCAGTTCAATGTGAAAATATTGAATATTAGTGTCATTATGAGTATCCTCCCCATGTGACACACACCCTTCTTCCATGATCTATGCATTTTCATCTAAGGGATCCATTATTTTTCTTTCCTTTGTAGCTATCATCACTCCCTCTAAAACTGGAAGATGAGACTGGGGAGGTTGGGTCTCCTATTCACACCTAGTTTCATTTTCATTAATAGTCACAGGTGCTTCTTTTGTCTTCCTTCTATTGCTCCTTCATAACTCCCTAGAAGAATTTACTGACCTTCTAGTTCTATGATACATGGCACCTAGGACTATACAATCATCCACTTCTTTTGGTTGTTCAAAACCCAGAACATTACTAGCCACATTTGACAAATTTTCCAATTTTTCTATTGTAGCAACTTAGGTGATTTCTCTTTAGTTGGGGATTTTTCCTTAGGGGGTGATTTCTCTTTGGTAGATGATATCTCTTTGTCACCAAGAGCGGTCAAAGCTTGTTTCTTTGAAGAGCCAGGGGATACTGAGGATGTCTTGTTATGCCTTTTCTGCTTACCCCTGGTTTCCCAGTTTGGTGTGCTAGTTTTGACATATTTTCTACTAGTAGGGGTAACACGAGAGCTCTTGGATAGTTTGCTACTTGATGCTAGGGTTTTCTTGATACCATTATCAGAAACCCTCTTCTTCTTAGGTTTAGGAGAATCACCATAAGGTTCTTTTCTCCCTAAGTCTTCACTATGTTCATCTAAAGAACTTTCATTATTACTACCCTTATCTGACTTTGTGCCTACATACTCCTCTTTTTTAGAACTTGGTGGGATGAAAGGAGAATCTTCCTCCGTGGAGTTATCTGGGGTATCATCACCAAGAATTGAATCCCAATCCCATGGAGGAGAGAGCCTCTTCAATTCTCTCACAATTAACAACTTAATGAGGCCATGGTGATCTAATGAGTTTTCATGCCCCTTTTGCACTGCTTTCTGCATTTGGTTTATAGAGGAATAAAGAAAATATTTATGTTTACAAGCATTCCCCATCTCAAATGATTCATAAGTCAAAACCTCTTAGCATAAACATATGCATACCTACCTTCATAGGTTAGGTATTGAATGATGAATTTCACCACATTGTCCCAAGGCCGTGAAAGTGAGATTAACTTTGTACCTTGTCCAATGATGATTTCAATAGATTCCCCTCTCTCTAGGAACTTCTTATGCAAAGGTTTGAGGTCCATGTCGCATTTGGAATTATCTGGAAAATATTTCTCCCCTGATAATGGAAACCCATAGACATTGGCTACGACTTCCACTGAGAAAGGAATTGTTAAACCGTGGAATTTTTCCTCCTTTTTGTGGCAAGTCATTGTGAACTCCTACACAATCTTCTCATCATACCCTCTTAACCATTTAAAGTATACATTCCATCTTGCTTGTTTGAAAATTTTATAAGCCTCGGTAGCCTCTGATGCCCTTAGTTCTTCCATAGTTGAGGCTCAAAATGATGATGATGTTCTCCTGCCATGATGCTACCAGGAGGTCTCCACAACCAAAAGAAATATACAAATGAAAGTCAGTAGTAGACGCAAAAACCACCATTGAACATAGGTGTTGGGAATAGTAAATAGTTATCGACTGTAACTTAAACAGTGAGAGGTTAATGGGCAATTAAATTTGGAAAGTGGTTTGTAATGTTTGAAAAGATTGGTTTACACCGGTGTAATCATGGTAGCTTACAATTACACCAATAAAAAATAGTAATAATGGCATTAACTAAGCGAGATCAAGGAATAATGGATTTTGGAATAATAAGAAGGATACAACGAAGATGTAATGTGATGATTGAAGTCATGACATGAAAACTCCCCCCAGCTTAGCATGTGACCCATCCGCAGGTTACATCACCACTCATTAAATGAAAAGAAGAAATTTAAAGAAAATAATAAGGAAAAGAAAAAACAATGTATACAAATACCAATGATTGCCAGTGGTATGGAATGGTGATGCAAAAGAGAGCACGGCAAAACAGAGAGTGGATCAGGAAGAAAATGGTGCCGGTGTCGACGTGGAACTTCCAACCTGGTAGTGTCAGTGCTGAAATTGAAGGCATCGCATGGGGTTGAAGATAGTGTAGCAGAAAAGACATCAGGTGAACCATGCCCATCATAACCAAGCCATGGGTAGAAATGAGCACGGTGAGGTAATGACCAAAAACACATGATACCCTGATATGTAGGCAGTAGGAGCATGTGAATGGACCGCAAAAACTGATGATAGTTTCTAATGTCAGGTGGGGCCAAAGAAACCGCTAAGGAAGAAAACACCACCCGACGAAAGTGAATAGAACCAAGTGACAAAGGCTCCTATGCAGAAAAAGATAGGAACTAAGGGTGCTTAGGTGAATGTAGCACAACACAAGGTGGGAGCAACCCAAAAAATGATAGTTGGCATGGAGAAAAATAAGAGAAATCCCTCAAGTGATTGAGATAAAGGTTCGGTTTTCCTACACCATCAAAGAACAACTATAGCCCAAATAGGAAAGCAGGTCCTGGCATAGAAGTGACAAGAAGGCAGAGTTGTGTACTTATAAAATTATTTGTCTCTTTTTCTTTTTCTTGTTTCTTTTTTTTTATAAATATTTTAATCTCAATGATAGACCACCAGTAACTTGGTTTTCGCCCTATCATTTCCTAGAAGCATTGGGAACCCTAATTTCACCCCTAAGACTTATTTAGCAGTTAACGCCTACCAAAAATTGATTTTCAAACGTTAATTGGCCAACAACACCTGGAGATTTTCATTGTTGGATCTTTTATTGCATTTTTTTAATAATATTTTAAAACATTTTGAAAAGTACCTAAAAGGTACTGGGAGAGGCCACAAAAAGACTGTCAAGCAAATGGAGTTCCTTAGGTAGATTTGAGACAAACTCTTCTCATTAGAGAGGCCTCTTATACAACTTCATTCGATGACCGTTGACAACTAAAGCCATGTGATCGGAGTCCACGGTGCGAAGTTTGATTGCTCTATTTTCATAGACCATCTCAATTTCATAGGGCCTGAGCCACCGGGTGTGGAAAATTCCCTTAAAATCCTAGAAACGGGAGTCATACAAGAGTGCCCAATTGCCTGGTTGAAATGATCATTGTTGAATGAAACAATCATGCCAGACAGCACGCTGGTTCTAGACAATCTCTGCATGGAAGAGCGCTTGTTCGAAAAGTTCATCCAATGACTGAAGCTATGTAATTCTTTATGTGCACCAGACAAGTTCATACCCAGCTGGAGTGCAATGCGAAGAGTTTTTACCTCAGACTCAATAGGAAGAACAACCCTCTTACCGTAGACAAGCTCGTAAGGTGTCAAACTAGTGGTGGTTTTCCATGTAGTGTGATAGGCCCACATGGCTTCAAGAATTCATGCAACCCTGTCCTTATTATGGAGGGAAACTGTCTTGGTAAGGATGTTCTCAAGTTCTTGGTTTGTGACTTCAACCTATTCGTTGGCCTGAGGATGGTAAGGAGAAGACTTGCGATGTTGAATCTCATATTCATGAACGAAGGTAGAAATGAGGTCAAATGTAAATTATGGGCCTTGATCTGTAACTATCTCATGTGGAACACCGAATTGGGTAAAAATTTTGGAATAGAGAAATTCAGCTACCTTTGTGTCCCTGACATGCTTCAAAGTAACAACTTCAACCCACTTGGTTACATAATCTGTACACACAAAGATGTATTCCTTGTTCTGAGACAGTGGGTTGACAGGTCCAACAAAATCAAGTCCCCATTTTTCAAAAGGCTCAATGGACAACTGAGGATGACAGGCATTTCATCTAAGCACGCGGGGCAGCCCATACGCTAACATTTATCATAGTGTTGAACATAACGTTTACAATCCTTGTGAAGTGTAGGCCAATAGTAGCTTGTAGTTAAGATCTTTTGAGTAGTCCTTTGAGCGGAAAAATGTACTTTGTAGGGTTTTGTATGGCATATGTGAAGTATGTCAAAGAAATAATCCTCGGGCACACATCGATGCATGATATTGTCAAGGCCACAATGGAAGAGCAATCCATATAATTACCACTGAGTTTGACCGACTTTTGAGGTTCCCACAGAGAGAAGTGAGGTGGGAACTTGCAAGTAACCAAGTAGTTTTCCATGTTAGCGTACCACAGGCTCTCTGCTAATATAGCAAAGAGATGTTCATCTAGAAAGGCATCATCAACTGGAACTGGTTCATCATCTTGTTGTTGTAACCTAGACAAAAATTCTGCAACCACATTCTCACGACTAGGCTTATCAAGTATAGTAATTTCAAATTCTTGAAGTAAAAGTAACCATCTAATAACTCCACCAGTTACAATAGGTTTATTCATTAGAAATCAAATTGAAAAATGATCGGTATGAACACTTTATCTTTGGTAATATAATGATGAAACTTATTAATTGCATAAAGAACAACTAAAAACTCATTTTTAGTTATCATATAATTTACCTCATCTCCTATGAAATTCTTGATGATGTAGTAAATGGAGTAGAAGAGATTATCTTCTTTCTATCCAAGGAAAACCCCCATGGAACAATCTGAGGCATCAGTGTGAATATGAAAAGGTAGATCCCAATTCATACCTCTAAGTAATAGTGTGGTGACAAGATTGTTCTTAATGGTTTCAAAATCCTCTCAACACTCTGGTGTCCAGGCAAAAATGTCATCTTTTTCTAAAAAAGAAAACAAGGGGGAGGCAATCTTACTAAAATTTTGGATAAACCTCCTATAGTACCCTGCATGTCCTAGAAAACTACACACATCCTTTTGACTAGTGGGTGTAGGCAAGTCCTGAATGATCTATATATTTTTGGGATCAACTTGAATACCCTTAGAAGAAATATAATGACCAAGTACTATCCCTTATATCATAAGTGTATGACACTTTTCATGACTTAATGACAAATTTGTATCTATACAACAGCTAAGTACCTTCTCTAAATTTTTGTTAGCTTCTTCATAAGTATTTCCATGGATAGTAAAATCATCCATATACACCTCAACACAATCATTTACAATATCCACAAAAATGCTCAAAATTTCCCTTTGAAAAGTGGCAAGGGAATTACATAAACCAAATGGAAAAACGTTATAGACAAAAGTGCCCCAAGGACAATTGAAACTAGTCTTGTCTTGGTCCTCAGATGCTATGTGAATCTGGTTGTAGTTGTTGAACCCATCCATAAAAGAAAAGAACTTTTTACCTGCAAGCGTGTCCAACACTTGATCAATAAATGGCAATGGAAAGTGATCCTTTCTAGTAGCTTTATTAAGTTCTCTATAATCAACACAAATTGTCCACTTACCATTTTTCTTGGGAACCACAACTAGAGGAGAGACTCACTGACTATCTAAAATAGGAGATATAAATCCAACATTTAACAATTTTTGTAACTCCTCTTTAACTATTTCCCACAAGATGGGATTGAACCATTGCAGTGGTTGCCTAACTAGATGACTACCTTCTCCAATGTAAATATGATGGGTGCAGGTGTCAGGATGAATTCCACACATATCTTGGTATTCCCAAGAAAATGCATCTTTATTAGCTTTAAGCATGGCAATAAGATCTTGGATTTGCTCAGTGGTTAAATGTGGATTAATATAGAGTGTACGATTAGGAAAAATTTGCATGGCTTTTGATTGTGCAAGTGAGTTAATGGCTAGTACTTGGGAGGTGGATGGTATATCGCTAGAATTTCCAGAAGATAAAAATGAACTGTACAAACAATTATGAGGTAGCAACTAATGCAATGTGACAAAGTGTTGAACATATTGTGAGCTACCTACCAATGGAAAGTTTCCAAAAGGACAAGGAGTATTTATACCTGAATGAAGAACCATGCTTTCAAAAGATTCATTAGATGCATATCTATTCTAAATAAAATTAACAAGAATATTATCCTCGGTAGGTTCTTCCATATCTAAAGCTTGATCAATTATCAAGATGGGAAATGACTCATCCAAGTCACTATCAACCCATACTAGATCCTCCGTTTCCAACAAGGGTTGTGTTGGTGGGTATAAAGTCAATTGTTTTGTGTGCTCACCATTAGAAATGACCATTTTTTCTGACTGACAGTTGATGAATGCATTTTCAACCGCTAACCAAGGTCATCCCAAAATCAAGGAGTATCCCCCCAGCTTAATCTTTGGTTGCAAAACCATAAAGTCAATCAACTATTCCCATGAATCAATAGAGAGGACTACATCTTCAATCATACCCTTTGGTTTGACTAAAGATCAGTCTGCCATTTGGAGAACTGTGGGAGTAGGCCTAAGTCCCTCTAGTGACAATCTTTCCTTTGTTTCATTTTTCATAACGTTAATTGCAGCGCCCAAATCAGCAAAGGTGTTAGGAATGCTAACTTTACCAATAGATACCTTGAAGAGAGGACTCCCTAGATCTGAGTACTTAGGAATGGTTATGTTCCCAAGCATAAGGTCTGCCAACTGTCCAATAACTTGGATGGTCTTTGGGTCTTGCTTCTTTTCTTTTGAGTACATAGATTTTGAACTATCTTTGTATAGACGGGAATGTCCTTGATAGCATGCAACAAAGGAATCTTGTTGTTAGCATTGCGTAACTCATTGACAAAATAAAATTTAGGTTGAGAGACTTCCCTTTGTCATGGTTCAAATTGAAATTGGTCGGGAAAGGGGGGTTCTTTCATTGGATTTGCTTCAGGTTCTTCATTAATTTCAATGATGGTGGGCCCTTGAAGAGCCTTCCCTGATCTTAATTGAACTCCATCTAATTCTACTATATTTACAGGGTTAGTAGAGTAACCTTTTTCCTCATTATTATACATAGGTTGTGTTGCCTTATTATTGGGATTTGGGTTTGGTTGAGTTGGCATTGGTGTAGGCTTTGGTGGTTTTATGGAATTGGTTTGCTAAGTAGATGATGATGGTATGGGTGGAAGAAATTATTGTGGCTGCTGGTATGGGTTGATCATGAGAGGAAGTGGAAATCGTGGTTGTGAAAGATATGGTTGTTGGTACTGTAGACACGTAAAATATATTGATTGACATCGTGCATCTGATCCTAACTTACTAACATCGTTTCTTCCTGAATCATCCCTCGGTCTAACCATTTAATCAAATCCCCCTATCTGATTAAATTCGTCAATAGTCGTCTCTTAATTAAATAAATCATTTTATCTGATTAAGTCAATTCCTTCTGTTAATTAAATCAACCCATCTGATCTAATTATCCCTATTTAATTAAGTAATCAATTTATTTGATTAAATCTCTAAAGTCTATCCATTAAATTAAATAAATTAAAACCTTATTTGATTTAATCTAACATCATCTCTTTTAATTAAATAAATCAAAATCCTTATTTGATTAATCTCTTGGCATATTCCTCTCTTATTTGACTTAAATAAAATCCATAATTTTAAGCAAAATAAGTCACATCATCAAATCTTCTGTTAAATTAATTAACCCTTGATTAATTTAATCTAATATCATGTCCCATCCTCTAGATAATGCAAGTTGCACATGAAAATAGATTTAATTCATTTATTAAATCCCCATTTTCCCTCACATGGCATCTTTTGGAATATTCTCTCAATTTGAATTCAAAAATTCCAAGTCAACATGTACATCCAACAAGGCAATAACTTCATCTTACATGTCCTTTGCCTTGAGCCAAGTGGCATTTATTGGCACAAACCCCAAATCTTGCACATCCATCATCCATTCATAGCTTGACAAGTGGCACCATATCATTGGATGAATATTAGTCCCACATTGCTCAAATTTGAACTTTCATCCATCTTGAAATCCTATAAGTAAAGAGCTCATATCTTCATTTGATCATCCACAATCCAAGCAAAGTTACCATGCTAAAATACTTAGCCATTTCCATTTATCAATCTTGAGTTCTTAGCTAGGTTATTGCAGATTTTGGCTTGGAGCTCTCACCATTCATCATCAAAAGTGGATCAAATCTCTTCATCAAGTCAACATATCGAAGCTTACAATCATAGGAATTGGGAAAGGGCAATTTTCACATCAAATTGGCACCAATTTTGTTGGGATTATGGATGCACAGCCCCTGAAGCTCTGGAATCTTCAATGAAGGACTTTAGCCATGAAAGATAATCAACCACAAAGAGAAGTGTTGCAACAATGGAATGATGATTAAAGATTCTATTGATATGATGAAAATGATATTGGATATGTTACAAATGAACAAGATGCCTGATTATATAGGCAAGAAGTAAAACCTAATATGCATGAGATGTTGCCATGTGTCTTGATCTAACAACATGTGACAACATGTGAACCCTATCTAGATGATTATTAAATGTTGAGATAAGTTCTAGAAGGACAACTCATCTTCTAGAAAGAATCTTATCCCACCAAACAAGGAAGGGAATATTTCCCTATTTATTAAATGATTTATTTAATAATGCAACCTAGGACTTAATTAATTAAATGCAAGACCTAAGTTAACTTATTCTAGTGTAATAATTAATTAATTAATTACACTAACACCCCCCATAAGTTCAACTTAGGGAGGAAAATGCAATGATTATGCAAAGATGATGATGGGTCTCGACTATGAGGCCATGTTAGGTACCCATGTACATGAAGATGCAAAAAATTTCCCACAACCGGAAAAAAGGGGAAAACCCAGTAGGAACAAAACCCCTCTCCAAAGAGGAGATGAAAATGCAAAAATGTGAGATAGGATGGGAAGGATGGAGGACTCCCAAATACCCCCCAAGTACACCATCCGTCACATGGATATAATAGAAAGGCTAAATAGCCCCCCCAGAAGATGTGATCACCTGCAAAGATGGTAAGTGTCTTAAGACAAAACAAGATCCAATGTCAACAAATAGCTTGTCTCCCTTTCGGAAGAAACAAAACCAATTGCAAATGCAGAGATGCTTCCCATTCCAGATAGGAATTGAAGGAAGGAAGGATGAAGGTGGATGATAGTGTCTGTGAACACTGCTGAAATGTCTCCTTGCCAGATGAAGATGCCACAATCAATGAAGAGGGTGACAAAACAGGACGATGCATAAACTGATGTTGAACAATATCCAAAGACAAAGATAGAATGGATATGATGGATGTGATGGAGACTAGATTGCCCCCCTTGAAGGAAGTGTCCTCAAAACCACTGAAGGAATTCTGAAGCAAATCCAATGGTAGATGTTGAAGAAACCTCAAAACCTGAATGGAATGACAAGGAAGAAGTCTCAGATAAGAAATATCTAAATAGAGGAGTGATATCCACTCAAGAATGTTCTCCAAACCTGTAGAAGTAGCCAAGTCAGTGATGCTTGAAAGAAAGCCATCCTGTGATGCCAAGTCTGAAAAATTGAATGTGTCCTAATGGATAGAGATGGTGGAAGCCTCAATCAATGATTCTGGACAAGGAATCACTGAATGTGAAGGGATACCAATTGTCTCTGATGAAGAAGAAGCACCGAAAGGAACCTTGTCAACCTCTTCGGAAAGATCAAGGTAATCAACTTCCTTCACAACAATAACATCATGGGGTACTTGATCTAAAGAATGAAATTTTGAATCATGATCATCGGGGAATGGTGGAGTGTCTAAATCTCTGTATAGCTCCCAAAGCTTAGTCCAAAGAATGTGAGGACAATCACAATGATCAATAGATCTCAAAAAATTACAATCAGCTTGCATAGAAATGATCTCCAAAATAGTGTATCTGCTGCAACTCCAAGCAAGTTCATGAATACCTGCACTCGGATGAGGAACTATACCAAAAAAATGAGGCAATAGATCAAGTGATTGAAGATGGTGGCAGATCCCATCTTGCCATTGTTGATAGTTACCCATGTGCAACATAACCAAAGGAGAAAAATATGCAAGCCCCATAATGAAATTTCTCCACAAAACAAAGACAAATGACCTTCAAAAGAAAATAGAAGACTTCCAAAGAGATATGCAATTGAGAATATACCTTCGAGATCAAGAAAATCTTCTTCAAGCTTCAGGACGTCTCAGGAATCAAGAAAATGCATCAAATTGCAAAAAATGAATAGAAGATACCTAGAGCTAAAACCAAAGAAATTTAGTGAACTAATGAGAAAAAGCATTGAAATATCTCCCAAATGCTGCTGGAATCACCGAAATCCAACAATCTGATGCGAAGATATGCGCCTTTGAGTCCAGAATGGAGGGTTGAATTCAGTTGACTTTAGAATTTGATAGCAGAAAAATACTGCAAAATGGATGGCACCACTGGATAGTGCTTTGAATTCTCTTTTCGTCAATATCTCGTTTGCAAATTTTCAATATTGTGGCGTGAAGATATGGCCCTCGGAAAAAAAACTGCAATTTGATCGGCACTGGCTAAATAGGTGCAAAAAAATAGCACCCTAAGGCAAAAAATTTCGGCCCCCGGTCACTAATATGACCAAGGGGCTAGTTGGCAGTTTAAAAAAACCCATCACCGGATATGGTGGTCGCGGAGCGAGTCGGCGGCGGCGGGATTTGGTGGCACGGCTGGCAGAGGAAACACCACCTAGAGTCAAACGAAGCTCGTGGTTAGCAATAGAACCGGGGCAGGGGATAGGATCATAGGCGACGGGACCTACAGACACCAGCGGTAGACGGAGCTGGTAAACGAGCAATCGCCAAATGGTCACCGCGGGTCCGGTAACCAGTGAGCGGCAAACGGTGGTCAGTGGGAGCCAGTTGAACGCAAAGGATGTGGTCGAGGTCTGCGGTCTGTCGGTGAATATGCCGACAAAAATATTTGAATATTACAAAAAGTGCAATTCAAATAATTTAATAAAAGCCGATAATATATGAAATTTCGATGGAACAAATTAACCCCAAAACTATATGCTCTGAAAAATATATTATGCCGACCCTGTAATATATTTGCAAGTCGACTTCTGCAGAATTGATTTATGCCAAGAACTATATAAAAATTGCCCAGAAAAATAACCAGAATTTTTTTTATTTTTCTAAAAAAAAATTTCCTTGATGGAGGACTGAAAGGGGGATTTTTTCTGCAAAATTGTACAGATAGTACAAAAATTGCAAACCCTAGATAATACCTCGACTGGCTCCCGAATGATATGTCTCCGATTTTGGCAAATGAACAGGCGATCTATGGGTTTTGAGGCCTTCTGGACACAATGAAGAGGTCGGAGAGAGCTTGATCTACACCAGAAATTAGCTTGGCTCTCGGGTAGAACCAACTAGCCTACAACATAAAACTCCAAGCCTGCAAGAATCTTGCACTCCAACTTCCTGGATCAAGGGTTGATGTTTCAATGGACTAGCTATGATACCATGTTGGGATTATGGATGCACAACCCCTGAAGCTTTGGAATCTTCAATGAAGGACTTTAGCCATGAAAGATAATCAACCACAAAGAGAAGTGTTGCAATAATGGAATGTTGATTAAAGATTCTATTGATATGATGAAAATGATATTGGATATGTTAGAAATGAACAAGATGCTTGATTATATAGGCAAGAAGTAAAACCTAATATGCATGAGATGTTGCCATGTGTCTTGTTCTAACAACATGTGACAACATGTGAATCCTATCTAGATGATTATTAAATGTTGAGATAAGTTCTAGAAGGACAACTCATCTTCTAGAAAGAATCTTATCCCACCAAACAAGGAAGGGAATATTTCCCTATTTATTAAATGATTTATTTAATAATGTAACCTAGGACTTAATTAATTAAATGCAAGACCTAAGTTAACTTATGCTAGTGTAATAATTAATTAATTAATTACACTAACAAATTCCCCCATGGGATCAAGAGTTTGCTTTTCTAATTAGGATTCAATCTTTGTTTTGTCATTTGCTTTGTGTTCAATATTTTCTTCCTAATTTGAATGTTGCAAATGGATTCCATGGTGAATCTTTGTTTTGGCTTGCAATTACTTGTCTAACTCATTTATTCTTGTTGTTTTGCAGGTACCAAGGCTTGGGTTCACACATTTGGCGCTAGAAGGAGGGCTGGAGATCATTATTTCTAACATTTTCTTGAAATTTCTGTATTTTTCTTCACACACAGGAAATTCCAACGCAGGCTTGTCAGCGTCGCTCTTTTGGCACTACGGGCTCGTCAGCGTTGCTATATGGCACCGCTTGAAACACAAACTGCACCGCTAGACTCATCCCGCCAAAAAATTTAAATTTCTAACTCCACCGCTGGACTCGTTGACTTGTAGGCTTTTTGAAAATTTTCAAAACAGCGACGCTAGGGATAAACTGCGACGCTAGGTGAAAAGTGTGACGCATTTATGCTCTTTATCTCGACACAGAGCGCCGCTGACTGGTAAGCAGCACTGTGAGGGCACCACTGGGAGAACAAATTGCGATGCCTTCACGAGTTGCGACGCTGGGAGACAGTAAAAGGGAGAATTTGATTTTTTAGCATGTGTTTTTTATTTATGATTGATTTTTCTTCTGTTTCCTAGTTTTTAATTTCTGTGTTTTTCCAGAATTTGACTGTTTTTCTCCTTTGTAGGTTGGAAATCGAAAACAAAGGAAGGAGGAGCATGGTGATGATATTTTCTTCAATCAAAGTGTTTTTAAACACTTAAGTGTTTGTTTAACACTTCTTTAAGAATTTGTTATCTTTTCATTCTTAGAACACTAGTTTTCATTTGGGCTTAAAAGGAACCTTTCAATTTCTTCTTGCAAAGGTTAAAACGAACGATAGGATCAACAACTTACTAGATTTTGTTTCTTGGATTAACAAATTGAACAAATGTCTTTCACTTGTGATTTGGTGCTTTAAAATGAAGTCACATATTGCTTTGAGGATTTAAAAAGAACAAGTGTAGCTTTGTTTTTGTGAGGGCTTACTTAGACTAAAGCCATCGAAAAAGGACGTATGCACTTCTCTCGCGCTTTATAGTGATCTTGAGAATCAAAAGGTCTTTTTCATGACTTTGGGATGAGACAAAGCAATCACCTCCACACTTCGATTTGGGCTTAAAATTGAACAAAATCTTGTGTGAGTGTGAGTTGGGGGCATTTTCGCATATATTCTCTCTCTTTGTTGCTATCAAAGATTGATCGAGTTACGGATTTTTTCTTCATTCGCTTTTGTTTATCCTGGAGGGCCTGCCTTGTGGGAAAAAGTACTCACCCAAGGGAATGACTCAACCGGTAACACTCTAAAGCCAAGAGTATTTCCAGCCGGGATATAAATGTGGATATTGGACAAAACGCCAATATCACATAGTTGACTCCAACAAGATGGATCCGAAAGGGGACTCTTGCCATGTTGGGTCAACTCCTACGAACGAAAAGTCCTTATTACAACCCATGTGCTAGAATTTTCCAAAATCCTTTAATCTATTTGTTGGTGCAAGAACAGTCGTTCTGAAGCTGCCCCACACTTTTACGGTCTTCTAGTAGAGATGGAAAACATGCCATGGGAGTTTCATGGGTGTTGATGCTTGGCTGCCTCGATTGACGTTAATGAGTCGTGGAGGGGAGCCAGTGGGGTCAAGCATCTAACCATTCACTAGAGATAAGCATAGCTGGACTTGTCTAAGTGGGAATCCAACAAATATTGTCTTTCACATCCATAGGATTGTACTTGTTCTTGGGTTACAAAAATACATTGCTTGATCAAAAACAAATAAAAAACAAACACTTAACATCATCCAAATTTAAAACCCTTTTGGAGACAAATATCATTGACTCAATCCATATGTTATTGCTTTCCCTTGGGATTCACATCCTTAGAGGTTTCTAAACATTGGATTATATCTCGATTTGTCTCATTAAGTAAACAATAGGAGAACCCTTGCCTTAAGTTCATTAAATTTCCACATAACATATCTTGTGGGGTTTGAAGAAATTAAGACATTGGAAATCTTAGTTTGAAAACCTAATTGAAAAAAGTGTTTTTGGTAAAATAAAAACATTAAGAAAAGCTAAGCAAAATGAACTTTCATATGTGTTGAAGACTCACAATCCCAAAATAAAAAATCATTGAAAATGAATGTTCAAATGAAATCAATCCTTGGTTACAAAGGTCTTTAGGAAGAATTTGCATGCTCTTCAATACCTAGGTCTAGGCAAACAAAGTGTTCTTTTTAGGTTCTTTTTAAGATCAAAACATATCAAAATCTTTTCATCCATCCCCCAAAACATAAAAAACAAGCATCATCTCACAAATCACCTTTTGGAAATCTTTAAAATCATCCTTAAGTGCTAGGCTTTGTGGCAAAAATAAAATCACCAAAATCATTGAGACCAAGTCCTTAAAAACATTTATCAAAACACCTTTGGCTAGGCATGTGTAGATGCATCCTTTTGCATATACTCAGTCAAAGTTATCAAAAATCATCTTGTCTAGCTTAGTGTATGTACATGAATCCTTCTTCATATACTTAGTGAAACAATCATCTTGTTTGGGTAGGTGTGGGTAGATGCATCCTTCTCTTCACACATATCCAAATCATCATCCTTTGAAAAAATTTATCCCTTAGATCATCATCCAACATCTTAGGGTCTTTTTGTTCAAAATCAAAAGCAAATCAAAATCAAGATCAAGGACAAAAATCCAAAATCCAAAATCAAGTCAAAATCCTAGAAGCCTAGCATTTCATTCAATATTTATCAAAAGATCCATAACATCCATCCTTAAACATCATCATCATATCATCATCACCTTTGATCCTAAAGGAATCCTAGAAAATTTCTACTTTGGGGCATAAGATAAAGATCAATCCAAAGAATCAAGAGATTCATCTCCCATATTCTCAAAAATTGATCCTTGTTTTATTGTTGTAACTAGATCTCAATACAAGAAAAGTATGGAAGCCAAAAAAGAAACACCCGCTTCAAGCGATCTTAGCCAAACAAATGCAGAAATGAATCTCGCCAAATCAAGTAATCCGTTGACCCTCTTATCATCACAAAATCCGCAAGAAGAAAACCAAGGAGAGGACCTTACTTTTGGAATGTCTCGCGAGGAAATGATGGAAATGCTCCAAAATCCAGACAACCATAGAATCATCAACATCATGATGAGACTTAACCCTTCGTTGTACATGCTTGAACTAGCAAAACAAGGGGCCAAGTTGCCTTCCGATTTTGATGTGAGTACTATAGTAGAGACATCTTTTCTACCAATCTCATCCACCATCCCCATTTCATCTACACCCCCATCTCAAAACATCATGAAAAACATCCTGCAAATCACAACATCATTTACTCCAACCCAACCCAACGTTAACAAGGGAAATGCATTTCTCAATGCTCTTCAATCACATCCCCTTGTTAATAATCAAAACTTGGACGCAAACACCAAATTGGAACAAAACATCCTGCATAACCCATTACACAAAAATGTTCCTCTCAATTTACATTATGACCCATTATCAACATTTTTCCACGAAGCACCACAAACACCTCTTCTCACAAATTCACAAGAAGAGGGAGATATGTTTGGACCAGGGGGCATATTTAACACCACACAACAACTAACACCCCTTAAATTTCCACCTATCCCACCACTACCATTATCATCCACATCACTCCTTGGTTTAGGGCTTCCCCCTCTACGAAATATCGATCAAAAAAACATCCCAACCATCAACTAAGGCATTTTGTTTAACGCTCAAAATTTGTCGTCGACATCGCAAAAATAGGCAACAAACACACAAACAATTGCAACATCATCAAACACCCCCATAACATCACAAAGCATGGTCTCCCAAGGGCCAATCACATCAACGGCACCACTTACCACACCAACACCACCATCCACTAATCAAATAATCAACACAACATCCCCATTCACCACCACCACGAACGCCATTCTGAATCCACCACCACCACCAACATTCACCACATCAAACCAATACAACGCAGCATTGCAAGTTGCTTTTCAAAGAGGATACCAACAAGTGCAGAAACAAAAGGTCATACACCTAGCTGCCCAAAAGCCGCTCAAGCTACGCAAGTCTCCCAAGCTGCACAAGCCACATTACAAGCACAACAAGCGCAACAAGCCCAAGCATTATTGCAACAACAACAACAAGCCGCCCAAGCCGCGAAAGAATTACAAGCACAAAAGGCCGCAGAAGCACAACTTCTATTACAACAACAAGCAACATAAGTACATGCAGCACAAGCATAAGCTCAAGCACAAGCTCAATATCAGGCTCAACAAGCGCAAGCACAAGCACAACTTCTTGCACAAGCAACGCAATTGCAAGCATATCAACAAGCATTAAAGCAATATCAAGAACAACAAGAAGCAGCAGAACTAGCAGCCCAACAACAAGCATTGTGGGAACAACAACAAGCACAACAACAAGCGCAACAACAACCACAAACCTTAGCATAGCAGCAACAAGATCAACAACAGGCATTGTTCATACAAAAGTAGGTGGAAGCCTACCTCACTCGCTAGAATATACAAATACCATCGAACAACACACCGACCAACCAACCCATCCAAACCACGATTACAATACCCTAAAACACCATCATCCCACCCCTTGATCCACAAAATGATGTGACGACACAACTCAGGTTGCTCTCGCAACAAGTGCTTGACCTTCAATAAGGGCGAACGACCAAAACACCAAGCAACTTGTGTCCCTATCCATTTGATAGGAGCTTAGAAATGAAACCATTCCCTAAGGGATTTGAAATCCCCAAATTTGACAAATATCGAGGGATGGGAAACCTTGAAGATCACATTAGGGAATTCCAGGTTCATTGCATGGAGGTCGCATATGACGATACGTATCTAATGCGACTATTTCCTAGAAGCTTGGCAGGCCCCACTATCAAATGGTTATCTCACTTACCTTCAAGCATTAGAACATTCCAAGAAATTAGAGACACATTCATTAAGAACTACGCATGTAACATTGCAATGAATGTTAGTCTCAAAGAACTCTCAGCTCTAAAACAAGGAAAGAATGAATATTTTGCTTCATTCCTTCAACGATGGCAATCCAAGGCCAATCAGAGCAAGTGGACTATGCCAGAAGAACAACAAGTTTGCACAATCATAGCCAACCTTGAAGGCCACTTGGCATTTCATCTCAAGGTTCAGAGCATCACCACATATGATCAATTAATCTCCAAGGTGCTTAGCATCAAAAGAGCCCTTGTGACTCAACCCATGGAATCAACATCATACCACGAATAGCAAAATAATCGCCCACCATCCAATTACAATGATAAACCTCGCATGTGGGTGAGGAATAAAAACATCACTAATGATGGTGTCGTAGATGCCAAGGTGGTCATTAGTGGTCCACGCCAAAACACACCCGCAGAAAAAATTCAATCACAACATCAAAACACTCATCACACAACATATCAATCCAACAACAATCCAACCATCAATAATCTCAATGACCAAAGGGGACCACTTCAACGCAAAACATATCCCAAATGAAAATACACCATTTTGGGGGAACCACTTGAAGACATTATGAAAAAGTTGATTGACGAAAAACTTATCAAACCTCCTACATTCGAGAATTATCAAGAACCCAATGTCAAACCTCCTTGGTATAACGAGAATCAACTGTGTGAATTTCACAAAATCAAAGGCCACACGACAAATAGTTGCATGAGACTCAAAAATATCATCCAAGATCTCATTGATAAGAAAATCATAAATGTGGAACAACCTACGGGAAATCAAGATCTTAAAATCTACACGAATCCGATGTCGAATCATGGCAACAAAGGGAACAACAAGGATAAAGGAAAGGGCAGTGTAAATCATGTGTACAAAACAGTCATTGCCTCCCTAAATGAGGACTACATGGTCATCACCATCAAGGGCGCCCATGCTGAAGATTGTGGAGTCACCACAAGAGGCGGCAAAGTCACTATCGCAGGATCATCTCAACTAAATAGGGTCCATTCATCTAGATCTAATGGCTATAATTTCCTAGACCAACTCAAAAGAACACCAAAACACATCTCCATAGACCAACTCAAAAGAACACTAGCACACATCTCCATCATGGATTTGTTAAAAATATCATCAGCCCATAAAAAGATCCTTGAGGAAGCATTAGCCTCATCTATCATCCTCGCAGATCTCGATGCAAAGCAATTCCAAGCTATGGTCAAAAATATCATAACGCCTAATCTCCTTACATTCTCTGACCAAGATTTCCCCACCCAACCATCTCACAAACACACACTTCACTTGGAAGCCATAGTATATAAAAGAAAAATCAAAAGGGTCTTGGTGGATGGAGGTGCAGGCCTGAACATCTATTCTCTCAGCCTCATCAAGCAGTTGAAAATATCAGAAGATTCCATCGACAAAGGGAAGGGAATCACAATAAGAGCATATGATGACCAAGAAAGAGTGTCTCAGGGCACAATCAAACTCCCTATCCAAGTAGGGCCGATGCTCATGGAAACCACTTGTCAAGTCTTGGACCTCGACTTGCCATACAATATCCTCCTAGGATGCCCATGCGATGAAAGCCATAGCATCAACTTTCCACCAATGTGTGAAATTCACACATAATGGACAAGAGGTTACCATTCATGGAGATCCCGAACCGTTCTCATATTGCAAAAATCTTGACGCAAAGTATTACAAAATCCCCCAAGTGCCAAAAAATGATGAGGGCCCATCCACATCATACATCGACCCCGCCACTCTCACGTCCACTTCTGCAACAAAGACACTCGCCACTCCCACCATTCCTACCATCTCCAACATCAAGCTCATCATCCAGGAGGATAGTTGTGGAAGCTACAAGCTCCCTAACAATGCTTTCATGATAGGAGAGTTACCACAATCTCCTAGATCACGAGGACGTCCACAAGAAAATCAAGCTTCCACATCACAAACATATCCTGAAGACTATCTTGAATTCACAAGCTAGGGAGACCTTGGTCAAGAGGTTATTGAAGCATATCCATCTCACATGTTGTATCAAGATGAAAGACTGACACCTAAATTACCAATGGATGAGACAAGCAAGGGCCTACAAATGATGCTTGCAATGGGCTACGACAAAAATCAAAGAATGGGACAAAATGACAATGGGCTCATAACACCTATCATGCCAGAGATGTGACCGATAACAAATCTTGGCCTTGGATGTACCCCTCTGAGTATAATCATACATGGTCGAAGTCCTCTGGTTAGAACGGTTAATATTTCTCCTCATCCAATACTAGCAGAAGTACACTCCCCAATATCCACAGGAAGAGGCATACATAACTTTGAAACTGAAGCCTATATTAGTAGCGATGATGAGGATACCATGACCAATCTACCTAGGTTATTTGAGGATACCGCCCTTTGCATGATTAGTACCTTATCTTTCGAATCTGATCATCAAAACCATGAGATCCGCTTAGTATATCCCCAACTCATCGACTACGACCAACGAGGACCGCCAGTTCTTGATACATTAAAAAATGATGAGGTGCTCTTAGAATTCATGGAATTGAGGGATAAAATTCTAGATGGAGATCATAAGGCAGGGTTTATAATGGAGCTGGACACACATGCCTATTATGGGGAAACGATTGAATCCTTCAATCGCAAAAGTGAGAAACTAAGAATCATATCCAAGTCCTTGACTGAAAGTTATGCTGACATGCCAACACTTGATCCAGAGACTGTGGTTCATCACTTAGCAGTGTATCCAGATGCAAAACCTATCGGACAAAAGCTTCAAAAAATGCATCCTCAGATTGCCTTATTGGTCAAAATGGAGCTAAAAAAGCTACTAGATGCAGGATTCATACAACCAATCGATTATCTAGAATGGGTATCAAACTTGGTACCTGTTTCAAAGCCTGACGAAGCCATTAGAATCTGCACAGACTTCTGAGATTTGAACAAGGCATGTCCAAAGGATGATTTCTCGCTTCCTAACATCGACATGATAGTAGACATGACAACAAGACATGAGATGCTATCACTAATGAACGGATTTTCAGGATACAACCATATCATGATAGCAAAAGAGGATCAACATAAAATAGCTTTCACTTGTCCATGGGAGACCTACTGCTGGAACATGATGCCATTCGGCCTAAAGAATGTAGGAGCAACCTATCAAAGGGCCATGACGTTGATATTCCATGACATGATTCATAAAACAGTCTAAGACTATGTCGACGACATTCTAGCTAAGTCAAGAAAAAGAAAAGATCACATAGCAACCCTAAGTGCTATCTTTGACAGACTCGAGGAATAGACAAGGTCAGACTAAATCCCAAGAAGTCCGTCTTTGGTGTACAGTCAGGTAAACTCCTAGGATATATAGTATCAATGAGGGGCATCGAGGTGGATCCAGCAAAGGTGAAAGCAATCCTCGAGATGGAAGCACCAAAGACATTAAAACAATTGAGAGGCCTCCAAGGCAGACTCCAATCCATCTAACGGTTCATAGCACAATTGGTAGACAAGCAGAACCCATACTCTCACCTACTCCACAAGGGAGTAGCGTACAAATGGGATACAAAATGTGAAGCATTCAACAAAATCAAGGAATATCTATTGACACCACCAGTCTTAATGCCACCCATCCCAAAGAA
Organism: Sequoia sempervirens; assembly: GCA_007258455.2. Classification (NCBI taxonomy): domain Eukaryota; kingdom Viridiplantae; phylum Streptophyta; class Pinopsida; order Cupressales; family Cupressaceae; genus Sequoia; species Sequoia sempervirens. The sequence continues at coordinate 72,743,025 of VDFB02000003.1, read as the reverse complement.
GCCATTGATCTTATATGTGTCAGCAACAACAACAACCCTTGGAGCTCTCCTAGCTCAGCATGATGAAAACGGAATGGAGAGGGCTATCTACTATATCAGTAGGAAAATGGTCGGTCATGAGCTAAATTACTCCTTCATCGAGAAAGCCTACCTCGCAGTAGTGTTTGCATCCCAAAAATTCAGACATTACATGTTGGCACACAAGATAAAGCTCATTGCTAAAATTGACCCCCTCAAGTATCTCTTATCAAAGGCAATGCTCACAGGAAGAATGGAAAAATGGGTAATGATACTGTCAGAGTATGATATCGAGTATGTAGAGAGGAAAGCCATCAAGGGTCAAGTTATTGCAGATCAACTAGCAGAAGCACCCATTTATTTTGAGAACCCTCTTGTCTTAGAATTCCCAAATGAATCCATTTTTAACCTCAATGTAACTGACCATTGGAAAATATACTTTGATGGTTCATACACACAACATGGATCAGGAGCTGGTGTCTTCTTCATCACCCCACAAGGGGATTGCATACCAAAGTCATACAAATTGGCATTTCCTTGCACCAACAACATAGCGAAATACGAGGCTTTGACTATAGGCCTCAGGATAGCAGTGCAATGGAATATCATAGCTCTCAAGGTGTATGGAGACTCTTAGTTGATCGTAAATTAGGTCAATAATGAATATCAGACTAAGGATGACAAGCTCACTCCATACAAGAAATTGGTGGAGAACCTAAAGGAATCCTTCATTGACATAACATTTGAGCATATTCCAAGAACCAACAACAGAGCAGCCGACGCCATGGCTACAATTGGGTCACTATTAGACATCCCTCATAACGTGTGTGAAATCGTTGGTCCGGATGATCCTTGGTATCATGACATCTATACATATCTTCGCATAGGAGTCACACCCGCTGACCTCCCATCAAACCTAAAATGAACCTTTGTCAAAAAGGCATCCAAATTTGTCATCCTAGGTGATACCTTATACTGTAGAAGCATAGAAGGTACCTTACTGCACTGCCTAAATGTTGAGGAGGCATTAACTGCTCTAACCAAAGTTCATAATGGTATATGTGGCTCACACTCGAGTGGAATGACCATCGCCAAGAAATTGTTGAGGATGGGGTATTACTGGCCCACAATGGAAAGAGAAACACATGATCATGCTAAAATATGTTTACAATGTCAGCAGAATGGGGACCTCATCCATGCTCCAGCTCAAGAGCTTCATCCCATCATCACACCATGGCCCTTTTCATAGTGCAGACTCAAACTCATTGGAAAAATCACACCCACCTCATCTAATGGCCATAAATTCATCATAACTACAATGAAGTACTTCATAAAGTGGGTGGAGGCCATACCCATGACGTATATCACTGGAAAGCAAATATCAAAATTCATCCTAAACTATCTCATCTATCATTACGGTGTCCCACAAGCCATCATCTTAGATAATGGGACACCATTCAAGAACCAAGAGGTTCGCGACTTATGTGAGAAATTCAAAATCTAGCATCACTTCTCCACCCCGTATTATCCCCAAGGCAACAGCCAAGCAGAAGCCACAAACAAAAACATCCTCAAAATCCTCAAGAAAATAGTCAATGACACAGGTCATGACTAGCACTTGCAGCTTAATCCCGCCGTCTAGGCTTATCGAACTAGCATCTGCACACCCACTGGTGCCACCCCCTTCTCCTTGGTCTACGGATCAGAAGTCGTACTCCCCATTGAGATTGAGCTCCCATCCCTCAGGATATCACTGCAAAACCTTGTCACAGATGAAGAATATCGGGTTTCAAGACTAAATGAGCCGGAGTTACTAGATGAGAGACATAGATGCTTTAAATCATTTGCAAGTCTATCAGAATAGACTCAAACAGAGCTACAACAAAAAATCGGCAGGGACTTTCCAAGTCAGAGAACTGGTCTTAAAAGAAAATTAGAAGAATGTCCCAAACCCAAGCGCAAAGGCAAGTTCAAACCTAATTGGTTAGGACTATTCATCATAACAGAAGTTATAAATCAGGGGCATATCAGCTATCAACACCCGAAGGGGAACCTCTGTAGGAGCCCATGAAAAGCTCCCATCTCAAAAAGTTTTATGCCTAAATCTTTCAAGGTATAAAACCAAAAAATCAAAAAAATCAAAAAAAGTCCTAAAAAAATGGTTACTTAGGTGAAAACCTAGAAAACAAGCATCTTAGTGACAACAAAAAAATTAAAAAAGCAAAAAATCCAAAAAAAATCAGAAAAAGGATAAAAAATAGTAAAGATAAAAATCGTCCTCTAGTGAAAACCACTTTGGTGGCACTTTGGGCAAGTACCTTGGTGAAAACCTAGCAAACAGGTGCCTTGCATAAATAAGCACTTTCCATCCACCAAGATCTTTATGGCTTGTTCGACATCATCCATCCATTTCACTTCCATCATCCATCGTATCCATATCTCCATCCATCACTCATCCACTCGCATCCGCACCATAGCTTGGTCTTGTGTTCGTATCATGATCCCTCCTAGTACTACTCGGCCCATCCTCAATGTTAGTTTGTCCTACCTTTATCGAGTAGTCTATGGCATCACATTGGGGGCATGTTCTTATCAGATCGGATTCGTGTATGATCTTAAAGTCCTCAAATCAAAAAATCCAAAAACATCATAAAATCAGAAAATCCAAAAACTGGTCAAAAAGTCATTCAAAAAATCAAAAAATAGGGTCGTCTTGTCAAACTACGTCATCTCTGAGCTTGAACGTAGGCAAGGTTGATCTTTGATCATCCCCCGAGACATTTAGGTCAATCCTATAGGAGTCTGTCATAATAAATTAGCATCTCAGCACGTATATCTCCATCTGTAAATTGGTCAAGTCATCAGGCGAACTACGTGGTCTCTGCGTATATAACGTAGGCAAGGCTAGTCTGTTGATTAGCCCTCGAGACCCCTAGGATAGGTCTTTAGGTTATTTTCTTGGTCAAAATCTTAGAAAATCCCAAAACATTCAAAAATTGAAAATCAAAACATTTGTAAAACTTTGAAAAATACCAAAAACAGCCTCAAAACACTGCAAAACATTAAAAACATCCAAATATTTAAAAAAATCCATCTGTCTCATCTCGCTTGCACCCGCAATAAACACCATCCATAATAAACTGATCGTCATCATCAACCTTTGGTAAAACAATCGAAAGCAAGTCTAGCAGATTACAAGTAGAACTCCAAATGTCAAGTCTTAAGCCTAAGTCAGTGCGTAAACAAATTGGTCATCTCTTCGTATCAATAACACATCATCTGAATCAGGTCCCATATCAATCATCCCCTATAGCACTTTGGATAAATGAAATGATGTGCCACCATCCACTAACATGTCCTAGGATGAATCCTTCCTACAATGGGCATTATCTTTTGGCAATAAGTTTTGGTTCCTATCCTTAGAAAACACATCCTCTTTCCATTAGCGGTATTGAAGAGCATTAGTTTGTTTGTTTACTTGGTCTTTATCTTTTGAATTATCTTATTTGCGCTCATTCCAAGGATGTCTCGATGATATCCCAAAATAGAGGATTTAGAGAAATGGGAATGGGGCAATGATCGTTATCTTTCGTCTGTTGTGCTTGTTGGACATTCTTGTAATATAACCTCGGCGAATACTTGCTTTGTTAGGTATATATGGAAGACGTCTAGGGAAATTTGTTGACTATTACAGGGATAAGTTTACCTTTCCGTGTTTTGGTCTGAGGTGTCTGAAACTTCTAAAGTACATCCTAGCAAGGTTTCCGTATGTCAAGTGTGAACAAGAATACTGCTATCTGATTGTCGATTGAAAGTCCATCACACTAAGTACCACGCCATCCTAGTCATCTATACCTTGATGCATCGTACCACGTGTGTTATCAAACATAAGAAAATTTGGCCCTTTGAAAATCCCAATTCCTCAACAAGTAATTATCATCATCTGCATTTGCATTATCTTGTGTCTTGTTGAAATGACTTCTTCTTTTCTTACTAATCATGCTAACAAGGTACTATGACAATTGATCATCATCACCATCATCGCCATTGATCCTGCATCCACAAATCATTAGCATATTGCATAACATATCATATAGGAAACATATGCATTGCATTTGAATCATCATAAATAGGTTATCATAAACACTCTTCATAGATAGTTGCAATCCATGTCAGTGCATTTCACCCATTACATTGCATCTCATGGCATTATATCAATCATTGCATAAACATTCATTTACATAACCATTTCATATTACCATCTATCATATAAATCATCACATAAGCATCTGCAGAATCATTCCATAATCATTTATTGCATAATCATAAGCAATAGGCATATAAGCATTTAATTCATCAGGCATATATACTTGCATAACATAAATAACATCATATCATCAGATTACGCTCACATTACACATCAGCATATCACTTTGCATTAACATACTATTGCATCACATACATCATCAATAATTACGTTTAGGATAATAACATTTGTTATTCTAAGCATCTCATAAAACCATTTCATTAGGCATTAACACCATTTCATTTGCATCATATCATGATCATCGCATTCATATTACATCCATCTCATATATAAGCATATTTCACACATCATTGCATATACCATTGATCATATCATTTTACATATTAAAACCCACATCACAAATCACATATCATAAGTGAGCATAATATAGATCTGTTAGACAAAATATTTGCATAAACATCATTAGAAATAAATGCATCCATAACATATAGAACTAGAATCATACATACATAAATAAAAAGTACGCAGTACATCGCATCAAAATCGGCTCATATATATCATTAATCATGTCACTGTCATAGTACAAAAAATAAATCGGATCACTACACATATACATGTCAATCGGTACAAAATGCCCATTAGGCTATAAAAAATGAGCCCATAAGGCACAAAAAATGTATCATCTAGATCAAGCCCAATCTCTGTGAATGTTTCCCTCACCCCTGTCATTGTGACCCTCTGGTGGTCTCTGGCTGGCCCCCTCTAAGTACTCGAGGACCCAATCTGCTCTAGGTACGGTGTCATGGTAGGCCCGACGATAGTACTCTATCTCTCAGATAGCATCCCTGTAGGATCGTATTGGCACTGTACCTTGGGAGGAGGAGGCTATCATACTCTCGATCTGCTGCCTGCGGCCTAGCTCAGTGGCTGCTTGTAGCTCTGCAGCTTGTCTCTACTGCACAACCTGATCCCTCTCTGCTCTGAGCTGCTCTCTCTCAGCCCTAGCCTAGTCTCTCTATGCTATCAGTGCCTGAACCTAGGCCTATAGCTGTGCAATCAGTGCATCCCAACCGTCTGCCTGTCCCTGTGGCTACACATGAACCTGATCCTCACCCTCGGCTCGTGGTGGTGGGACTGGCGGATCCTACTGTTGGTCCTGCATAGGGACATCTCCATGACCTGGCGGAACTGGGGGCACCAATGGTGGATCTTGTCGAATCTTGACCCTAGATCCTCGCCCTCATCCTCTCCCTCTGCCTCTAACCCTGCGCACCTCTAGATCCTCGCCTGGAACGGTCAACCGAAGAGGAGGTCTGAACCAATCCCTGTAAGCCTATGTGGTCCCTGGATCTTCCAAACCCTGATTATAAGCCCACGATCGGGCTACCAACTACCTGCAGCTATTAACTACCTTGGAGGTAGGAATATCGTGACCCCATGACACCTGTGTCATGCTGCGTGCAAAGACAGCTACGTAGTCATCATCAGGCCGATCCTGCGGCTCTCCAAACTGACACTGTACGTGCCCAGGTAGGTATCTCTCGATCATCGTGTGCTCCCGCCCCTGCATATATCAGTCCTGGCGGCAGTAAAAGAGCTGGGCAGCATCGTCAGCCCATCTAGGCTAACCAAGGTATGGACGCTAGGTAAAGACAAACATCTCATCTAGGAACCGCCTCTAGTAGAGGATCCCGTGCTCTCCAGTGTGTGTGAAGGACACATTGCCTCTGTATTGTGCCACAAGGGAATCCTCTGCCCCCATCGGAATTGAAACAACCCATGGATGTAGCACAAAAATGTGCTCCCATGCCCAGACATGAAGTAGTGTCACTCCGACCCCCAATGCTCTGCCGTCCATATACACGTACTCATGCAAGTCTCTATAGAGCGAAGCCAAAAGTACAGGCCCCCATGCAAAGTGAACTGGCCTGTCTTGTACCATCTACTCCCAACAGTAACCCCAGTCGGGACTGAAGTACCGCCCTCATCTGTCTGGGGCAACCAAACCTGAAATAATCGCTGCAACTGCCCAACGGAAGGGAGGGGATATAACCCTGTATCTCTCTAACTCGATCTCTCCCTCGCAGTAAATAATGTCCCGTGTGGCGAGGACTTTGATGCAGGACTCTCCAGTAGGGAGATGAAATGATGATGTCTTGTTATGCCACCTCTCAGCCAACGCTGACAGCATCCCTAGGTGAGTGCACACCTGTGTCGAGTATGCAATGTGCCATAATCCTACAACTCTTAGTTAATCCTAGTCTTTGTTGCTCAGGTCCCGTAGGACGCCATCCAAATCTCGTGACCGGTGCTCCCGAGAGTAGAGCTCCCTCGGCCTATCCTACATCAAGGAAAGTCACCGTGTTAAAATTTTTGAAAAATTCTTGGCCGAACGCTCCAAGAAGGTTCCTAGTGGCGCAGTTTTTGAAGGCGTCGCAGTTTGAGTTTACTCAAACTTCAACGCTTGAACCCAAATCGAGCCAAGTGGCATCGCTGCGGTGCACTTTACCCTCCAGTGTCGCAGTTTGCACGAAAAGGGCGCCGCCGTGACGTACTTTTTTTAAACCGGCCTGTTGAGCCCGAGCCCAGCGACGGAGTTTCTAAACTCCGAGTTGCACCGTTGCGGCCCTAAATAGCACTGTTGTGGCGCAGAATGACCTAGAGCAGCACAGTTTAAACACACCGAGCGGTGCCATATAGCGCCACTGGAAATGAGCTCCTCTTTTAAAGCAGTAATTAATGCACTAAACGAAAAAACTAAGCTTCGGTAAGGACCACATACCGGTGCCCTGATGCCAGGTGGCCATTGGTAGGTCCGAATTTGATCCGAAATGTGTAGGGGAAGCTGTCGTTGTGCCATATCGCTGGAGGGTCAGAGCTCGAATCTCAAAGTTTGCTAGCGGAGGTGTGTGAAAATGACTTGAAAGTGACCCCTCGGGCCCCTTTTAAGCCCAAAAATTAGGGTTTTTTAACCCTAATTGGCTGTCTTGCTAGGGTTTTGGACCCCCGAACGTGTTTTTGTCTGTTTAAGTCTTGTTTTTCATTGTTTTATTGTGTTTAGACATGCTTTTAGCCTCTCGGACCCCTTTCGGACTTGTCAGGTTCTGTGTCATCTTTTTTCGCGAGATCACCCAAAAAGTTAAAAATTTTGTCTGATCTCCCAAGGGGGCATTATATTGGCATATTCTCTTCTGCCAGGCAGTAGTGGGGCAAGTTTTTAATATCAAAATTTTTTTGGCTTTGATCGAGATCATTTATTCTTTGAACCAATGCAATGAGTGCATTGCTTCAAAGAGGGGAAAAATGTAGACACGTAAAATATATTGATTGACATCGTGCATCTGATCCTGACTTACTAACATCATTTCTTCCCGAATCATCCCTCGGTCTAACCATTTAATCAAATCCCCCTATCTGATTAAATTCGTCAATAGTCGTCTCTTAATTAAATAAATCATTTTATCTGATTAAGTCAATTCCTTCTATTAATTGAATCAACCCATCTGATCTAATTATCCCTATTTAATTAAATAATCAATTTATTTGATTAAATCTCTAAAGTCTATCCATTAAATTATATAAATTAAAACCTTATTTGATTTAATCTAACATCATCTCTTTTAATTAAATAAATCAAAATCCTTATTTAATTAATCTCTTGGCATATTCCTCTCTTATTTGATTTAAATAAAATCCATAAATTTAAGCCAAATAAGTCACATCATCAAATCTTCTATTAAATTAATTAACCCTTGATTAATTTAATCTAATCTCATGTCCCATCCTCTAGATAATGCAAGTTGCACATGAAAATAGATTTAATTCATTTATTAAATCCCCATTTTCCCTCACATGGCATCTTTTGGAATATTCTCTCAATTTGAATTCAAAAATTCCAAGTCAACATGTAGATCCAACAAGGTAATAACTTCATCTTACATGTCCTTTGCCTTGAGCCAAGTGGCATTTATTGCATTTTCCCTTCCCCCTTGCATGTCATTTCAACAAATTTGAATTTCAAATATTGGCATTTATTGGCACAAACCCCAAATCTTGCACATCCATCATCCATTCATAGCTTGACAAGTGGCACCATATCATTGGATGAATATTAGTCCCACATTGCTCAAATTTGGACTTTCATCCATCTTGAAATCCTATAAGTAAAGAGCTCATATCTTCATTTGATCATCCACAATCCAAGCAAAGTTACCATGCTAAAATACTTAGCCATTTCCATTTATCAATCTTGAGTTCTTAGCTAGGTTATTACAGATTTTGGCTTGGAGCTCTCACCATTCATCATCAAAAGTGGATCAAATCTCCTCATCAATATCGAAGCTTACAATCATAGGAATTGGGAAAGGGCCAATTTTCACATCAAATTGGCACCAATTCCCCCATGGGATCAAGAGTTTGCTTTTCTAATTAGGATTCAATATTTGTTTTGTCATTTGCTTTGTGTTTTTCAATATTTTCTTCCTAATTTAAATGTTGCAAATGGATTTCATGGGGAATCTTTGTTTTGGATTGCAATTACTTGTCTAACTCATTTATTCTTGTTGTTTTGTAGGTACCAAGGCTTGGGTTCGCACAGGTACAATGCGGGTTGTGGTGATTGTGGCCTCCATCCCTATTGCCACAACTATGAAGCATACTGATAATGTGGCATCCATTAAGGGTATGGCGAGGGTTTTTTCCAACCCCCATACCATTTGAGTTGATTGGAAAAAGAATTGGATTGGATGGGTCTCAGAGCAAGATAATCATTCGTCAGGCCATGGTGCAGTACTTGAGATGGAAAAGGTCACCTAGGGGCCATGTAGTAGACAGGTTCTCAAAATATTCCATATCAGTCACACCTACAGAAAGAGGTCATAAGGTAGAACTCTTACTAACTTCTTCTAAGGATGAAATTTTTGTCCTATTGTAAGGGCAGTCTTCACTACTATGTCTCTTGTGACAAGTTAGACAAAACACAACCAAGGCCTTTTCGACTTCCTCTTTCTTCCTACAAGTATAGAGAGTGTCTATTTGTTTACCCAAATGATTTAACAAATTATTTTTAAGATCCTCAATTAAATTTCCTATTTCACACTTGGTTATACCTATTGCATTACCTGGAGCATAAGGCTTACCTAGATAGTTCCTTCCCGAGCGTTGAGACCTTGAATAGTTCCTTCAAATATCACAAATATCATCAAAGTCCATTTTAGAGATGTTCCCTTTACCTATTAAATTTAATGCTTCCATAGTATCATCTCTTATTCCTCTAAGAAACAACATTTTAACAACATCAGGAGTTAGCCCTTATTGTCGTGATTGTTGAAAACTGAACATGAAGCGTTCGAGGTAGTCTTCCACGAACTCGTCTTCTTTTTGTGTCATACGGAAGATTTCGTCCCACACCTATTTTGTTTTAAAATACTCTTGGTACTTTTTCAAAAATCATTACTTCATGACTTCCCATGTCCTGATATTCCTGAGGTTCATGAACCAATGCAGGGTTGCATCCTTTAATGTGGCTGGGAAAAATGTGAGCTTCTATATATCACTTTGATAATCATAGTTGTGGTACAACACATCAAACTCAAATAATATGTCAAGATCCTCAACAAAAAGACCACAAAAAATTGGTAAAGTGGAGTGAGGAATTTCTTTCATAGGAGCATGCTCTTCAGGATGTGTAATGGGGAATTCAAAGGTGATTGGGTTGTTGTGAGCTAAGGATCTCACATCATTGTTGTTGTTAGGATCAGCCATGACGTCCAATGCCCAAGGAGTAAAGTAGGTTTTAAATTTCTCTTGGGTTTCTGAGAATGGACCAGCTTTTGGCTCATAAGATTCCTAAAAGAAATTTTCAACCTTTCTTTGCAATATTTCAGAAGTTAGGTTGGACGAGTACTTGTAGGTGTCTCAATAACAGTAGACTCAATAACACACTACTCGATATCAGGTTCGGGTAACTCTAATGATTGTAATTTAGTTTTCATTTTTTCTCGTGTTGAACTACTTCCTTTGACGAATGGCTTTGACCTATTTTGCAATTCTTCAGGTTGTGTTCCCTCAACGGATGTTTTTGATTTGTTTTTAAGTTTCTCAGGTTGTGAACTACTTCCCTTTTCCTTTCTAATAAATCTTCCTCTACTATCCCTACTACAATTCATGCACCTAAATGACTTATAGTAGCACAAATCAGGAGTATTAACCTTAACAAGGTCGATAATTGTATAGGATTTCCTCTTGATGTACTAGTCCTAACTCAACTTGCTATGATTTAGGCCTTTAATATCTTTCCCCAGTGACGGTACCAAAATGATTGGATTAAACTGTGGTTGATATGATGGGTAAAACTATCCTTGTAATTATATCTTAATTTGGGTAGATGGGTCTAAATCAAACATTGATAGTTTTGAAGTTTCCTCAGTTTACTCCTCGATGTCAATCTAGGGGTTGTGAACTTGTGAAATATATTGGGGTTGTTGGCCTAAGGGATGAACCTAGAAATCCAAGTGTGGATGAATGCAACTGCTTAGTCTATGTTTATTCTACAATTTGACTCTCAGTCCTCCTGTCAATTTTGTGACAGGAGCCTATATTCAAACAGTCCGCAACAAAAATAGATTACAGAAAACAGTAAACAACATTACTATTGCACGCGAAGAACAAAATATAATTGAAAGGTAGAATTGAAATGAAACACACTAAAATTTACTCATGCACATTTGATAACCACACCAACTAGTATTTATAGAATGCAATATGTTGAATGAAACTCATACGCATTTAATGGTAAACAGTGACAATTGAAAACTACAAAGAAATGAATATAAAACTAGCATGCTTATTATCATCTATATCAACTGAGTCTCGACTTACATATTTATAGATACCATAGACCAATTAAACTTATAAATAATACTAAATAAAAGCATAGAAGAGTCTTTGGTTGTTTCGGTCTACAACCAACAACCTTAAAAGATAATCGAAAAATAGTTTGGAGTCTTTTTCCATCATTTCAAAACAGCATAACAACTTGAAACAGATAAATACAACTCAACACTAGTTTAACCAAAATGACAAATAACTCTTGAATGGTCTTCAACTCCATTCCATCGATGTCCTAATCCACATGCCATCCATTAAGCATCCCTTGCTACCAAAATCATAGAGATAATCAATAGACAATCAAAGGTTTTCGATATATTCATATGTTTTCATCTTTCCTTGTATTTTATAAAACATCTTCAGCTCATTAACAAATGGTGATAGGACCAATCAGAAAATACTACAAAATGAAAAAGTTTAAGGGAAAATAAAAGGTAAAACAGAGACACATTTCACCCCCATCATTCTTCATGCTTCAATGATTTTCTTCATGTTCCTCTCTTTATATTAGATAATTGTATTTTTAGCATGTAGTATTTTTTGGATATTGTGAGCTTCTATTGTAAGCATTTCTATTTTGTAGACGCATTGAGATAAAGTGTCATTCTGGTGTATACTTTTTGGTGATTACGCACATATTTTTGTGCCTTTTGTACTCAAACTATGATATAAAGTGTCATGGGTGGGTAGTGAGTGCCTTTTTTTACCATCACACCTTTGTCATTGAGTGTTCCTTGACAACATCGAATCCCAATGATTCATGCCTCATATGTGTGTTCCCTCATTTGCACACCCTTTTATTTGTAGATACTCTTCAATTGCACATTCATATATTCTCCTATATGCATTTCTTGGTGACACACAATTCTAGTGTACCTGTCTTGGCTCTCCCTTTTTGCATTATGAGGGAGTTTCTTCTATTTTTTTTATAAATAAGTGCCATCAAAGGGGATGGCTCCCATTACATCAAAAATCAGAACTTGCTTTACATATTGACACAAATCCATACAGACCTAGCCCAAACAAAGCCAGTATCCAAGAAGCATTTTCCTTAGTCCAGAATATGGCACAAATTGCCTACTGTGTGTTCATTTTCCATTGTATAGTCGCATGTTCTTTGTGTGCGTTATTGGATGATAGTCCCAGCCAAAGTTTGGCCCCAAAACTTCAACCAGTGATTTCATCCAATGCCAATCCTATCAAATATGTCTAGATTGGGAGAATCATCCTTCAAAATTTTCCATAAATCCTCACCGATGTTTGTGTAATCAATAGTCTCTATGTTTTTGGAAACCCCATAGTTTTCCAAATAGTCAGTAGCTTTGTTTGATTCTCAATAGACATGGGATACATTATAATGTGGAATCTTCCGAAGGTATTTAGAGACATTCCCCATCATCCTATTGATCTTCTAGTTTGAAGCAGCCCCATTTTTACCACGTTTATGATTACTTGTGAATCTCCTTCAAAATCAACTGATTCAATCTGTTGCTCTACATAGAACTTTAATCCTCTTTCCAAGGCAATCATTTCAACAACACTATTGGTGAAACACCAATGTATCTGTGTATACCAAATTTATTTTTTTCACTGCAATCTCTCAAAATGCATTCATATCCTGCCTCCCCTCGGTTTCCCTTAGCAGTGCCATCTACATTAAGTTTCAGTTTACCTTTCCTTGAGGCAATCCATTTGGCATTTTTGTGGCATGTTTTCTTGGAAGAGATGTTGATGTTTGGGGGTATTAGACTCTCCCATCTAGCCTGTATATTTTTGTCCCGGTTGTTTATATACTTAATCTTCCTGGAGTATGCCTTCCTCTTAGCAATTTCTATTATACCATATTTAATCTTCTCGATAACCTTGTCCATGATGAGTTCTTTCTCTTCAAAAATCCTTCAGTTCCTTTTATTCCAAATCTGCCATAGTAGCATTGATGGAGAGATAATACATAGAGCTCCCCACAATGAGTCTCGATTCAATAGGGGCCAGCCATTTCTTGACATAGCTAGTTCCAACATTGGTTTACAAATAAACACTCATAGAGAAAATGGTTGGTGGTTTTTTCAACACAATTACAAAGGACACACATACTTGGCCTGGAGAAACCATATGTTTTGAGTCTTTCACCTAAAGAATCCTGCCATGCAAAGTTGTCCAGAGGAAAGCACTAGCTTTAGGGGCCACCAGTTTATCCTAGCACAATTTCGTGGGCCAATCAACCACCTCTCTTTGTATAGTTTTCAATTTATAACCTAATCTAGCACTATACTCATCGGACTGAGAGGCACACAAATGATTTCATCCCCCTAGTTGCTAAGTGAAATCCTTCTGTGGGATAATATTTCTTTGAGCTTTTCCTTCTCCTCCCAAGCCATATTCTGACATTGTATGAAAATCAAATCAAAGATCCCACTTCCTAGTTGTGTTTCTTTTAGGTAGTCTACCACAAATTCTCCATATTCCAACTCAACCTCGTAGATCCATCTGTTTTGTTTAAACATAAAAAATAAGCATTCATTCCTATCCCAGGAGTCTCTCCAAAATTTTGCACTTTTTCCATCTCCAATTTTCCATGTTAAATGCTCAGTGATCACATGCCTACAATCCTTCATGAATCTCCAAATATCTGAGCCACCATTTGAGATTGCAAACGTAAGGATCCGAGCCGAGTCATCGCCATCCAGATATTTCTTTTGCATGATTTTGCACCAGAGTTTCCCAAGGTCTCTATACATTTTCTAGATTAGTTTGGCCCCCATTGCAATATTCTGACCTTCCATTTTTCTGAGACCAGCACCACCATTGTCTTTGGTTTTGCACACAATGTCCTATTTTTAGGGGTTTCTTTATTTGTGCTAATGCTTCCTTGGTTTCATTTTTAGAGTGATCTATGTATCTAGTTCTTTTTTTTATGTACTAGCCCAATGCAACAGCTAGTTACCCACTTATTTCGATGAGATGGAGTATTTACCATATGGACATTCTTCGATTCCTATTTTGGAGGTGACCTTCTATTTTCATTTGCTCAATATTCTTCAGACTATTGGTACCTAACATAAATGCATCTTTGAGTTCTATATTTTTTCCTTTTTTTTCCATCTGATTCGAGTAGTGACATTGGGGGCACTCAATTGGATTATTGTCTTCTTGATCTTGATCATCATTTGTTTCAAAGGATGTTATTTATTTCATCACTATATCAGTCATCTTTCAACAGTTATCCACTACTTCTTCATTCTTCAATAATGTTCTTCATGTTCCTCTTTTTTGGGACATTGTTTTAGTTGGAGGCTTCTTTGTCCTTCACATTATTTGGAGGATTTTCAGTCCTTTATTCGCCTTTCTTTCTTTTAGATAAGATTTTTTCTCATGAGGTTTTCTCCTTTTTTCCAATTGTGAGATTAGATTTTTTGTACATGGGTACCTCATCGGGCCTTGTTTGTCGAGACCCATCATTCATTCTCTTTGCTTTTTATGCATTGGATTTTTAGGGTTTTTAGCTACTCCCTAAGTTTATCTTAGGGGGGTGTTAGAGTAATCATGCATTAGCTAATAACTAATTGATCTTTAATTGATTATTATTCTAATTTATTCTCATGCACTTAAGCTAGACTTAGAAGTTTTTTATGTTAATTGAAGTGAGATAGTATTCGATCATTTTGTCCCATCGCATGTGATTTTGACACTTGTCATGATCTCTTCCCTTTGTCATTTAGGGTTGCTCCTATATATAACTCAACCCTCATTCTCATAACCTTATTTAGAAATCTTGATCTCCTTGAAGATTCTTGAGGTTCATTCTATAAGTATTTTCTTGTTGAGGAATAACAAATATTTATTTTGCAGAGCTCTTGCATGGAAGGTGTTTTGTTCATTGTTTGATCCTTTGTCTTGTGTTATTCACAAATATATCAGATCTATCATTGATACCTCTAAACAACCAATTGATGATTTTCCATCAACTTCATCTAATGTACCTCCTAATGGAATAAGTTCAGATATTATAAAAAATATTAGTAAGTATCAAACTTATGGGAGAGTAATAAAAGCCTAAGAAAAAAAGGTTACTCTTGATACCTTTTTGTATATTGAATCTATTATTGTTGTCAATCAGATTGCACCCGAATGCTTGAATGATTAAATTCAGCAATCTTTTGAAACATTGGAACTAATTCCAAGCTGTGGGTATCCTATAAGGAATTAGACCTCCAAACTCTAGGCTGGTTCCTATTTAATTTTCTGGTTGATAACTGAGTGATTTACTGGAAAAGGGAGAAAGACTAAGTCTAAATTCTAAACTATGAAACTTTAACTATGGCGATGCACCGAAGAATTCAATATGCAGACTTAACTCACAGAACGATTACTCACTATTTTCATTCGCACAACTAGATCTGGAAGCTTAAACACTTGAATGTTTTAAACAAAGGCTTTTTAAAGAAACAATCATAGAAGGAAAATATGATTCCCACAACTAGATTGTTTAATTATTGATTATCACAATGTTTAACCAATGGACTTAAACTTGGATGCATACAAAATTCATTAAGGAGACAGAAATATTTAAAGGTTTCATAAATTGCAAACACAATAATCACTTCGATCAATCCCACATGACAATAATGCTTGAAACTTGAAGGTGAATTCTAAAATACTGAAACTTAAAGGAATCCTCTATAATAACACAATTTGAACCTTTAAAAAAAACACTGCTGTATTAATTTGTAAATAAATGTTGAGTTACAAGATGATTCACTATGCAGAGTGCAAAGGCTGAAAAACAAGAACTTAATTGAAAAAGATAAAAAAATTCAATATATACAATATGAAAGCACTTCAAAGTGCATGAATAAGCAACTGAAAGTGATCTGAAAGTGAAAAGATGACAATTCCAAAGTGAAATCCGAGCACAAGTAAAAAATCCCTAAAAATGTGGTTCAAACTCATGCAAAAATGAGTGAACTCAATCTCGAAGTGGCAGTCATAAAGCATGTAATTGATCTACAACTCAAACTAAACTGAAATCCCTAAAAAGTGGGCTAAAGCATGTGAAAACTTCCTCGTTTGTATCAATCCACCCACGCGAATAAGAACTCTACTTCGCCTAATATTTTAATGCTTGCATCTGAGATAGTTAAATAAGTTAAATGATTTATATTTTATCATTTAATTTATCAACTTTACAAAATGTAATACAAGGCATAAAATATTTTAATTTATTAAAATGGAATTTTCACTTTATAAACATGAGTCCATGCATATTCTAAAATCCGCCACTATTCTCAGCACATATCAATATCTCAAGGTATACAATTACCACCAGTTATAGTTAAAAAGACTCTAGTGTTTTCATATGGTTGCACATTTCTTATATTATTCATATCATATATCATATGATAAAAACGTATGTCTCCTAAGATACAAATTCATCCTCTTAAAAATTTGCATGATTTCTTTTTAATTGACTTAGAAGTCAATATTCACGATTCAAAAGAAATGATGAAGGTAAGCAAAAAGAAACCTAAAACGAGTGAACCCTAATCATTTCCATTTTCACATTTGACTTCTTGCTTGGAGAGGAAGCGCCGCCATGAGTAGGGTTTTCTGAGAATTTCTTGACGTTGGGGCTTGAAATTTCATCATGCTTTGTTGTTTCTGAAGAATCTTAACAGGAAAAATGCGTAATGACTTTGATCCTTCACAAAAAATGAAAAATTCTTAGCATTTTGAATCATTTATGGTTTATACAGCTGCGGCCATGACTTTATCTAATGTATTCTATGTCATTTCTTTGTCTCTGTTGATCTTTGCATTATTGTTGGTTCTGGCCGCTATGAGAGCTAGAGTTGAGCTTGATATCACTGAGTTTTTTAGATTTTCCACCTCAATCTTGGTCGCCCTCTCCTTATGACAAAGGTAAGCCGAATTTTCATTCCTCTTTTTGTTATTACTCCAACATAGAAATTTGTGGCAAGCATATGCCTCTCTTCTACCATTCATAAAGGGTGCTCTACATACCTATATGAGTTTGGAGCTCTTGTAGCTGAGACTGGTACAAATCCATGCATGTTTACGAATCTGGTTGTCGCTAATAATTCTGATTCGAGTTCCCTTATTTCATTGCATCTTTTTTAATATATTTTTGGAGTAAAATCCCTAAATGGGTAAGAAGAAATCTGCCTCTTTACCATCACAAAAGCATTTCTGAGCAAGATTGGAGTAAACACTGTAACATTTTCATTGTGGGTATTTTATTTTGTATCTGGGTATTCCTCATAACATTCTTTAAAAGCAGAGACCATTGTATGAATGTTTAAAACAGCTGTCATGATTGGTAATAGCTTAAGATTCTTGGCACACGTTTACATACATAATCTCCTTTGTATTTTTCATACTTGGTATTTACACAACTCCAGTCATCATTATTTTGTCTTTGTTTAGAAATTTCTGTATGTTATTTGTCACTACTAGCCACAGCTTGAGACATTCTGGGTAGTATGTGTTGGTTTGCATCTTGCAATAAATCATTGCTCTTTATCTCTTCTTGAACAAACCCCTACACCGCTCTTTCCTCTTGAATTCTATCCTCTCTCCATCTTTTATTGCATAGTATAAATGTTTTATTGAAAACTCCTATAACATGATATGAATGGTATACATACTTTCAAAATCATTCTAGCTGAGATAAACTTCTGTCTAAACAACATCTCACTATCCTGTGTAAACTCTCCTTTTAACTATTGACTATGGTCATTCATTCTTGTACAGTATGTAATCCAAATAATGGCTTACTCCAGGAAAAATACATCATTTTCGCCACTCTTTGCATTTGATTTATGTGAGGCTGTCATTATGATAGAAACTTGCACATGATACATTTGGTACTCAACTTTTGACTGCTCCCTTAATGCGTTATGCTGGTACAAATTAACCTGTCATGTTCTCTTGATCTGAATTGTAACAAAGTTGTCTTGTAGATGAATTTTCTCCATATTGGGAGTTCACTATGTTTAGGCAATGAACTGGACCTTTAATTCAGCTGTAACTGTCATCATTTCCCATATTGGAATGCATTAGCTCCTACATTTTGGATGGAAGATATACCTCACAGCTTTGACTGGATAATAATCAGTTATTCTTTCCAGATTTTGATGCGGCTAACATTTCTTATGACAATATTGTTGTTCATTTATGGCTGCTACTCCTTTGATGCTCCATATTGATGCCTCACTGTGCATAGTAAAGTTCCACTACGCTTCATACATATCTTTTGTTATCACTCTGTACCTTGTAAGCATAACAATGGCTGGTAATAGATGGAACTATCATTTGTTGTTTAAAATCAGTTGTGAATATCACTAAATCTGAACTTTCTCTTAACCTCGTCAGTAGCAGTTGAATGTTTAACTTTTCAGACTCATGATCTCTCTGATATTCTCATTTGATACTTGAAACAACATGCCTGTTTGATGAATCTGTATCTTCCATATCTCTTAAATACTAACTAAGGCAAAATTGCTACTTTCTGTTAAAGAACTTGTAAAGAATTGAATTAATGCAAATTTTTTATACACCATGATTATGATTACGATGATATGCTTATGAAGTTATAAAAAAAAATTCCAATGCTCGAATATTCTATTTCTCTTTAATGCAAAGAGGCTCTATACTTCATTTAGATATAATGAAAAAATATAAAGCAGAGCTGAAAAGAATATGAAACTGATGAGTGCAACATTGATGCTTTTAATGACCGTTATCAATATTCATGAACCTCGTATGAAACTTGTGAGTGTATCCTCCTTGATATGTCGAGCTCAACCCTTGTGGGAGCCCGTTTTACTCCACATATCTGATAAAATGATCTTGAACATGATGAACCTGTTCCTGCACATTGAAACAAATATGTTAGCAAAATAAAAGAAGCTGAAAGCTTCCGTTGAGTTATGTTTTTCCTCTTGATTTTTGTAATCATCTGATGGATGCCTGATTGATTGTATTCTATATTTCTATTGGTAGCGTAGGTATATGATAGGACTTGATCCGCGTTGCTCTAACAACATTTCCCTCAACTTGCAGGTACGTTGGAGTTGGAAATGGAGCTAAAGCTATAACTGGTGTCACAACATTCCTCAACTTGTCAACGATTCGTCATTCCAGGAAATGACGAATCACCTTCTACCCTATGCTTACTCTATTTTCAGTTGTATATTTTACTTTTTCTCATGCACCCTTTATTTGATTGTAAAAATCAAATTAAGTTACTCCCACGGCTTGTGTGGGATTCAACATTTTTTCAAGATGAATAAAAAGCATTACTATGCAAGTTTTCCTCAATATTATGTTTTAAATGCTTTCAAAATAAAACTATGATTCATATGTAAGATGATCTCAATGATGATCAATGAACACTTAATCAGTAAAACATGAAAAAAATTTGTACCTATAAATGATGAACTTCATTCAGCTCTACCTGTTTGAGCTCGAAATGAAAAATAGGTAACAGTTATATCAATAATCTCAAAACAAAAAGGTATATATAGTGAATGTAAAGCTACAATAAAGAAAGATGGTGTTTATACCTTGTTGAAAGAGTTTTGAGAAATAATGAAAATAAATGTAAATATTTTGGTCAATGAAAAAGTATTTGGTAATCCAAAGGAGAATGATTCCCCTGGTTGGTCAAAGAGAATTGAATGGAAGATAATAATTTTTTTAGAAAATCTATTGCAAAACTCAAAATACTGATGAAGGTCTATGATTTTGTACTAGGTGACATTAAAATCAATTGTTTATTTTGGATGTTAATATTCTGAAAGATGATGAAGGTAGTTTGGTAGATGTTGTTTCTATTAAAAAATGTCTTCAAAGATATGATGTAAGAGGAAATCTACAATAAAGATGCTTTTTGATTTAAATGAAATCGAAAAATTAGGACACATATCAACACATTTTCTCACCTTCAAAAATATGGTTTTGATCTGCATATAAAAATAGATTAAATTAATGAAGATATGTTGACATGAAAATGTAGGTTGAGCAATGTGTAATTCCAAATGGAAAATCCTTGCCATCAATTTTGGAAAAGTTCAAGGAATACAAAGCAAAAATTGTAGCTATTCAGACCAACATTTAGGATAAAGACAAGGACAATGCCCACAATTAGAATAAGGAAAAAGGCCCAATATCATAGCATTGTTAAATTTTTTCCTTTAATATTGTAAAGTGTCTTTTGTTACTATTTTATAATAACGTAAAAATAAGCTTTATTTAAAGAAAATAAAAGCATGAATAAATTTTATTTTTAATATTTCTTTTGAAGTGCAATTACAACTCAAGAAACAATTACAATTGTAAAGTTATAAAATGAGAGATGAAAGAATCTAAGAGGAGCTTTAGGCATTTTATTATTAGTTTTATACTATTTAATGAGGTTTGTCCCTTTTGTATTTACCTTTCACTATGAAATATGAGCATGATCATTTTGGAAGACTAGAAAAGGAGACTCTCAGCTTTGCAATTTTGAATATAGAAATCTCAAGAACTTTGGGTCTATGATTTTGTAGTTGTCAAATTTTCTTTTGTTAAATTGTAGTACACTTTGATTTTTTTTTATGAATTCTATGTGAGGTATTAGTAGTTGTATTTCCATCTTGAAATCAATCTTCATCTCAACATTCTCATTCTTAAGCCTAATATTTTTTTTAATGATTTTTAATCCTTTGCATGTAGTTATATCTATGTGAAAATTTGTGCTCATACTCTATATATTTTCTTTTCCTTCATTAGTTAGATAATTCTCCTTTCTTTCTTTTTGGTAAAAAGCATACCCAAAATGAAATTATAATTTATCGTGTGAGGTAGCTACCCCTCTCTAAATCAGAAGAAAGTTGTTGATTCATAACAACTTATCAAATTGTTGGAACATTTTCCACTACTCGTGGATGAGTCACATTAAAAATATATAGTGACAAATCTATATACCAACACCTTCAAACATAAATTTGATTATTTTGAAAAATTCTAGTATGTGAATTTACAACACTTGCATACCCTAGACCAATATGATGTTTGCTAGGATTTATTGTCTCCTAGTCTTGCACAAGTGAAGATTCAAAAATAGGACTAACATGTATTGTATTCATGATGGGTTTTGACAACACCATTTTTAATTTAAATACAACATTTTTTGTGACATGTGAGGGGGATCATCACTTTTCTTTAAGAAATTGTATTTTCTTGTTTTCTTAGTTGTATTGCATGAAGAAAGAACATCAACATCTTTATTCTATGCAACAATGTTATGTGACACAAGGGAGCTTCAACACTTTTCTTCAAGGAAATTTTGTCTTTACCACCATCTTGAGTTGAAATGCATGAATAAGAAACATCGTTATTGATAGCATATTTCTTCTCTATTAGGGCATTGGTGTCTTGTAATTGATCTTGCAATGTCTTGTATCGATTGCAAAAATACATAAACAAAGGCTTGTATTGACACCAACATTTCGCTATTAGCTCTACTTATTTGTTATTGACATTAATTTGCAAGGATACCATGACATCAGTGTATATGTGGACATGATTAAAAAGTTCACACGTGTGTCTTGGTCAAGCTCCACTGATAATGCTCGAAGACAATATAATTGACAACACCTTATGACTTTTGTTATCAATGGAGATGGATTAGTTCCTTATCACTTTGAAAGGCTCTTTTCCTATATACTACCAAACCAATCTGCCAAACATTTTCCATTAGCTTTCACTTGTGAAATCTTATCTAAATGGGTTCGCATATCCTTTATTCATCTCCAAATTGAGCAAATGTATAACACAAGTAAACAATAAACCATTGTATTTGATAAAATTGAAGCAAAATTATTCACTGCAACGTTGAATGGCTTTTCATCACATAATTAGAGAAGCATATAAATATTTTTACAAAAAACCAAGTAGGGTTCACTTCGTACGAAGTCATAAATAAGGAAAATGCATCTTAACATTTATAATTTTTGGATTAATTAGGATAATCACTTGATAATTAATTATTAGGTCCCTTATTACTTTAATTACTTAAGCTAAACTTAAGAGTGTTTTTCTATTATTAGATTGGGCTATGTATAGGTCAACTTGTCTCATAGCATGAGATTAGGAAACTTGTCACAATATAATCAAATCCTCATCTAGGGTTTAGACTTTTACTTTTATTAGCATTCATTTTTACTTTGTAATTATTCCACAATCTAGGTATTCATTCAATACAATTACAAGTTAATCTCAATATCATATGTTTGTGTGGACCATCTCTTTCTCTCTTAGTTGCATAGAAAATCAATTGCTTTGGTCTCTCATTTGTGATAGGAATTTTGGTTGTAGGTGATTTTTTGGAGCTGTAGGATTCACTATTAACTCCAACATGGTATCAGAGCACCAAATTTGTGACTTCCTATCCAAATTGTGATAGATCCAATCTTGAGGGGAAATTGGATCATCTTGGAGGAAAACGGGCATCACCTTTGAGTCCAAAATGGACAAAAATTGATGTAGGAGCCTCCCTAGTTCACAAGCAATCTTGCATCAACCAAAAAAAATTGTATTTTAGTTTATTTCTTTTCATTTTCCTATTCAGTCCAGTCAATTCAATCATAAGCAGTTTTTGTATTTTGGCCCACGCTTTGCCTTGTGGAGCCTAATGACACATCATTCCATGTTATTTAGTTCATGAATAACCCTCCCTTGAGATTTGCACCTCATTTCATTCATTTGTGGAGGAGTTTAATCCATTTGGGTCTGACCTACTGTGTATACACGTTACACCTCCTTCTTGGAGTCTGTAACCTTCTTGGGCCGACGCAGAGGAAATTGTTGTTCCAAAGATGATATATATTGATGTAATAGATCCTTAGGAAAGTAGTTCTCGATAGGTGTCAGATAGATATTTTGGAACTCTTTGCGAGGGAGCTTCACTGTTATATCTTGAGCATATTTTGTAATTGTGAGATCAGGCCTGTGAGCCCTAATTGTAAGCCCACATGTTGCCAACCAATTTTTGAATTCTATCATATATATATTGAATGATTGAATCTGCATTTGTTTCATATCTTTGAGTTGTTTCTGTTGTGTTTACTCTAGCTACACAGTCTAGACTGTTCTCTTTGAGGACCCTCCTAACCTGACTGCTCCAAAAACCCTAAGAATACCTATCATCTCGTCGAATTTAGAGTAGTTACAAAAAAGAGTTTTTTTTAAGGGTTGCATAGATCCCAGAGAAATCTGTATAGCCATATGGATCCGTGCAATCATACCATCCTCTGGTCATGCACCTCTATGCAAATCCATTTATATGAACAAGAGAGTTTTCAATATTTTTGGCAACATTTGAAATTTTTCCTTTCTAATAAAACTCAATCAAAAAATTAAAAAATATATATAAAAACATTCCAAAATTCAAAAATTAGGGAACAAGGTACCCACTCTACCCTGTCCCTCACCCCAACAGGGCCAAACAGGTCAATGGGCCTCGCCCCTACCACCCACAACCACTTGTCTCTCTACTGATGGTGGCCTCACGCTGCCTGATGACACTTATCAATGACATAATTACCCATCAATCTACCATTTCTTGACACTGACTCAAACTTTCTAGTGACTTAAATACGACACGCATTTTGATGGAATCATCAAAAAATTTGGAGAATATTCTAAATGCCCAAAGGCATATTTTGTCAAAATCTTTTTCGTTGGCCATCGTATTTTTTGTAGGTAAGCGGAATATTTCAGAGCATATTCGATGACATCATGCTAACATCACTTGTATGGTTGACCTTCTAGCCCCCATTTCCGTTAAGGAGTTGCTTTTCTTTCTTTTTGGTATAACTTGGGCATATAGTGTTGAAATTGGGCAAACAAGATATCACTGAAAAGTTGGTTTCAAGCACTTTCCATTGGTGTAGGTCTCATAATTAGATTTTTCTACTAGTTCATTCTATTTGTAGTCAAAGTCAAATCTTGATTTTATGCTACTAAGCTCATAAATTTTTTCCTGTATCTTCGATTTTCACAATTCTTGCAACATTGGAATGGTATTTCAAAGCTCTTCAGATCCATTCATGTACTTTTTTCTAGAATCTTCCTCAAGTACATTTTATTATTATTTGTATTTTCACATTTCTATCAATTACTTGGATGTCTTGGCACCTAGAAAGGATATTTTTGTGTGAGATGACTTCATTTGATCTACTTTACATGTACTGAGGTTATCAGTCTTTGGTTTTTTCATTTGAGAAAGTATCATGGGTTTTTCTATTCATCCTTCTATGGTCATCCTACAAAAATATAATTATGAGTCTTGGTGAAATGACATTCTGACACATCTTAGGTGGCTTGATATTTTTCCTTATCTTTATTGACTCATACCTACACTAGACACACCAAGGAGTAGTTCAATATGGGGTATTATCAATTATCATGTTGTAGGAGTGATTTTTTCTTGTTTTGATCTTGAAAATTTGTGTGTTGTATCATACATTGTTTGTATCCACACACTTTGGATTAGACTTTGGGAGATCCATGGAGACCCTCATAGCTCTCCATTCTTAGAGGTTCTTGCTTCAAATTGTCTCATTCCTCTTGTAGACGCAGATTGTATACCCTTTGATGACAATAATTTAGAAGAGCTTGAGCATATCATAGGTCTTAAATGTTTCGATGGTTCAAAGAATTGTCTTCATGTTCCCACTCTTCAAATCAAGGCTCACACATCCTCTTTTTTTGTTTTTGATTAGCTTGGTATTGCCACATCCTTGTCCCTTATTGGTTCAATGCAATAGGACATTCATCTTCTTCCAAACACAACTACTTGGGATTTGTATCTTGCAGACATATCATCCTTGTTTGTAGAGTCCTATATTGCAGATTTAGATGATTACTTTCAAGGCAATCATCTCCTCTTTGTTGGAAATCACATCATCGTTGTTGCCCCATCATCTTAATTATATTTTTCTATCTCTACTCTCTTTGATGATATTTTTATTTGTCTATATCTACTCTCTATCTCATCCTCTCTATTCATATCTCTCTATATCTCTCCCTCTCTATGTATTGTTCTCTCTCTCTCTCCATATCTTTGTCTACCTATATCTCCATATCTCTTTGTCTCTCTACCTATCCCTCTCTATCTCTCAACAAAGAGGACATAAGAAAATGTGAGAATAGAAAGAGAGGTAGAGGTAGAGACAGAGGGAGGGAGAGAGAGAGAGATCTATTGATGGAGAAAGAGAGAGAGAGATAGGTTTAGCTCATGAGATGGAGGAATTAGGAGATAAATATACAGACATAGAGATACAAAGAGAAATATATAGAGATAGATAGAGAGGTAAATAGATATATAGATATAGAGGTATATGAAGAGGGAGAGGGGGGAGAGAGAAAAATATAGAGGTAGAGATGAAGATAGAGGGAGAGAAATATAATTTTGCTTCAAATAAATGTGAGCACATTATAATGCAAGCCCATTATAATGAGAGTACATTATAACAAAAGTACTCTATAATGCAAGTACATTATAACATGAGCATGTAAGGAAGTTAAGGTAGCGGAACAACTTCGTACACTAATTTGAGAGGAGAATAATGTAAAAATTTACAGATCTTTCTAGTTACATAAACTTAAATAGAAATAAACATAAATATCATGCATACCACAACACAGTGATTTACATGGGGAAAATCCTTTTGAGAGAAAAACCCCACACTCTAAAATCCACCCAATAAATTATTCAAAAATCACAAATGTTTTAATATACTTGTAGAGAAAGCTTCTCATAAGAGTATCACCAACCAAAGATCCAAAGGCAACATGACCATTATCAGACTCTCAAAATATATTGCACTCTCAACCGTAATACAATTCCCTCATAAAATAGGGTTGATTTCTAGGGAAATTCAAGCTAATAAAATATCAGTCATTAGATTTAAGACCTAATGATGAACGGTCTAGATTTACAATAATAAAATATAAATAAATTTTTCCTTTTAGGGGCACTTCCCCTAGACCCCTAGCCTAGGGGATGATCCCCTTACACCCATCACAAGGAAGAAACCCCCCACGGGTGCCCGACGTCGATGTATCAACAATACCTTCTATAATTGCAAGGTTGAGACACATTTTCCCAACAAATCTCACTTGTCAAGCACCTTGCAAGAGAAACGAGAGGGTGTAAACATAATGTAGAGGGGATAATTAAAATAAATTCTTCAACAAAAAGAAATTTTAAAATCTCACACAATACTAAAAAATAAACACCCTTCATAGAGAAAATAGATTACTTGCAACAAGAATGAAGCTCTGGTTTGCAACTTGCTACCAGCTATCTAAAATTTGATTAAACTTGCAATGAATTACAATCAACCCAAAAAGGATTATGGGCTACAAAAAGCCCTTACAAAATTTACTGGTAAACACAAATAAAATGATTTTCCATCAACAAATCTAAGCTTTGTAACAAAGCTTCTCTCCAGCACTTGGAACAATGATTACTCTTCACAATCTCCACCCTTCAATCTGTAACTTTCAATGATGTTTATGCCTCTGTCAAGAACCTCCAATATGAAAATACACCATTAGAAACGCCTTCTTGGAGGTATGCTACGCCCTCTCCTCTCTTTTCTTGTATTCTATAAAAAAACTTCCTTCAAAAATGAAATTGATTTTCATTAAACAACTCCAAAACCACATGAAATGAAAATGTGTGTTCATTTCAATTGAATTTCCTTTCATTTCAACTCCACCTTCAAAAATCAATTCCTGACTCTTGTAACCCCCTAATTAAATTAAATTTCATTAATAACATTGAATAAAATATGCTTTTCAAACCCTAAGACTTATTGTGAATGGATGACAATAATTTAATGGTTTTCTTGTTTTTTTAATGAAAGCAAAAATCAGTTTTTCCAAACTTGGGCGCCCACCTCTTCATTCCCTATTTTTTAGGAGTCTTGGAAATTAAAATTGGAGTTAGAAATCTGATTGGATGTCTCCAAGAAACCCACACCCCCTCTTTTTCATGATTTTTTCTTTTAAAACACATTCTCCATTATCTCCACCTATCTTGCTTTCTCCAAATTCACTCCAAATTTCAAAACTCAAATCTCAACATGGCATAACATCCAAATGCACTCCAAAATTTGAATTTCACATGAAAAAACATGAAATTCAACTCAACAAAATTTGCAAAAGAAAATTAAAATTTGACTCCTTTTTGTTGATGTGGGATAGTCTATCAACCATGGATGCCCCTGCATCAAAACATCATCTCTTAATTACTAGGGGCCGAAAGGCCCATTGAATCTTAACACCATCTGAACTTCTCTATGCTCACAAGCTTAGTTAAAGAATCAACAACATTGATCAAAGTCTCTACCTTAACCATCTTCACCCTGCCATCTTGACCATATCTCTAACAAAATGATACTCTACATCAATGTGTTTGGTCCTAGCATGAAATGTTGAGTTCTTAGCTAGACATATCACACTTTGACTATCGCAATAAATTGTCATTGCACCTTGGTTTATTCCAATATCTAAACACAGTCTCTTCAGAAAAATAGCTTCTTTACAAGCATGAGTAGCTACCATATACTCTGCTTCAGTAGTGGACAAAGTAACCACAACTTGTCGCTTACTCATCCAACTAATTGTACCACCAAATAAAGTAAACACATAATCACTAGTGGAACATCTGCTATCAACATCACCTGCCCAGTTTGAATCCACATAACCATGAATATCAAGGGAAATATCATCTTCAGTCATATTACTATGATAACACAAGGAATAATTAAGGTACTATGCAAATATCTAAAGAATATTTTAACTGCATCCCAATGAACTCTACCAGGATTGGACATGTATCTAGAAAGAAATCCCATTGCTTGGGCAATGTTTGGTCTTGTTGATCTAGGTGGATCTTAGAACCCTAAAAATTGAACTATTCTGGATGTCCTCAGAATCAATACCATGTCAAAGTGCTCGGGAAACTAGACTCAACGTAACTTGAATGGGTGAAAAAGGAGTTCATCTGTCTGAGTTATGGCTAGTCAAAGTTCAGTCAAACTAGGTGCAAGAGCCTGTTAGAAGGCAAAAAATTGATCATCTCAAAAAAATTTGAAAACAAAGTCAAAATGAAGAGTTTTTCATCACGATCCCGATGGTACTCGTTTCGTCGAAAACAGAGTCCGTACGCCCAAGATATCTCAACTCAAACTTCGCAGTTGACCAGATGGTACAATTGATTACGTTAGCATGCTAACATGACTGGTCTGTACTATACGGACATGACGTGGACCAATCTAGGTGTGACACGTGTTATTCTATATAGCTGAGGTGGCATCTAACGTGTCAGTCCATACCAAGGTGTGGCGTCCAATTGGCGGCTGACGTGGTGTCTAGTTGTCGGCTGACGCGGTATCTAAGTCAACAAGTCCACGTGTTAGTGGCCAATCAGAAGCTACCACGTGGCACATCAGTTGGGTGTCATGTGGCACCCTCTTCCTCCTTCAGCAGGCGATCAAGTTGTTGGTTAGTTTTCTAAAAATATGTGCGGGGGATTCGAACCCCCCACCTACCGCTTCCAAGCTAGCCGTTGAACCATTGGGCCATGCAATATGCGTTTACCCATATTTTATCAATGATTTATTTTATTATTTAGAAGTTAAAAATTGTGTCTTAAAATGGAGGGGCGGAGGTCAAACTAGTGACCACCCCACCCTGCAAAATGCTTTCCACCATTGCGCCATCAATGGCTCTTGACATGTCATTGGCGTCGGTTGTTTTTAAAGACCTATTAAGCCGAATCTCCTCTAATTTAAAATATTAACCCCTTTAATTAAATATTTAAACTCCTAAAATAAAATTAGCCCAATTTCATGAGATATAAAAGGGGCTTAAATAAAACTTTAAATGATTAAAGGGGATTGAGATAATTTTAAAAAGATTATTAAGGGGATATTATGTAGATTTTATTGTAAAAATGGGAGATTTTTGTAATCATTTGTTTTAAGCCAAATTGAGTAAACTTTGTGTATAAAAGAGGGAGAGCTTGGCCTTTCAAGGCATGGGATTTTTGCAAGAAGTCTTGGGAGAAGAATTGTAGGCTTAGTTCGAGGCTCAAAGCTTTGTAGGAGTTTTGAGAGAGCTATGTAGAAGCTTGCATTGTAATGAGTTTTTCCTTCTGATGTCTGTAGTAAGGTCATTAGTGTGAGATGCCTTCTTGAATCCTTGTTTAAGGAGAAGGTAGTTATTTGTGTAAACACTTGTGAGAAGGTCCCAACATCTTGCATAAGAAGGAATAGAACAATTCGTGTTCAAACGGATCAGGAGACATAGCCAAAGTCTAGTGAACTCCATTATCAACTCTCTCTCTCTCTCTCTCTCTCTCTCTCTTGTCATATGGTTTTACTAGCTTATGTGCTTTCTATGTGTTTTATTTGTTCATTGGGTTTTACTGATTCACATGCAAATACATCATAAAAGATCTTGTTATAAATCTGATTCAAGGTGTAATTAGAAAATTCTAAGCACTGATTTCAGATCACTTGTACAAACCATAACATACATCAAACTTCTAATTGCACTCTGGTAATGCACTCTACTCATGTCTTCCATCTTTGATGGCGATGTTGGACAATCTAAAATAAATAACTTTATTCTAGCTGAAACAATATCACGTAATGGTCTACAATCCTGCATATCAAACCTCTATAAAATTGAACTAATATACTTAATTTGGCCAAGCCGTAGTTTTCTGTTCACTCTATCTCTTTTAATTTTCATCCCAAGAATGTGTCTAGCTGCTCCAAGGTCTTTCATTTCAAATTTAGCAACAAGTTGATATTTCAGTTCTAAAATCATACCTTTCCCTTTACCAATAAATAGCATATCATTGACATATAATGCAATAAAAAGGAAATGATCACTAACGGTTCTATAATAAACACAATGATCTGATCTAGAACACTCAAATCCCAAACTTAACACATATGTGTCAAATTTCTGGTACCACGTCCTAGGACTCTATTTTATGCCATACAAAGATTTCTTCAATTTGTGAACTAGATTACTTTTAGCTTTCACCATGTAGTGCTTTGGCTATGTCATATATATCCTCCTCCAAGTCACCATGAAGGAAAGAAGTTTTCATATCCATTTGCTCAACCTCTAAATCATAAGTAGCAACAATAGAAAACAAAAATCTAATGGATTTCATTTTTGCAACAAGAGAAAATATCTCACCATAATCAACACCCTCAACTTGAGAGTAACCTTTTGCAACCAACCTTGCTTTGTACTTCTCAATACCTCCATTTGAACCAATAGTTTTCTTGAACACCCATTTTCAACCAATAGAATTTCTTCCTTCACGCAATGGTACAAGATCCCATGTATCATTCTTTTTCAAAGTTACCATTTGTGAACCATGATCCTAATACCTACAAAACACAACAAACAAACACATTGGAAGATTGAAATGCAAGTTAGAAATATGATTCCTCAAGAAATCCATTTATCAATGCTCAAAATAGGAAAATGAAAGCAATACAATGAGAAATCAACAAAAAAGATTAAATCCTATGAAAGCAATGTAAATTCTTGATCTCTTGAGGGATTTGGTGCCAATTTGATGTGAAAATTGGCCTTTTCCCAACTCCAATGCTAGCTTTGATGATTTGATGAAGATTGTGATCCACTTTGATGAAGATTGATGAATGCTCCAAGCTAAAATCTGCAAAAAACCTAGCTATGATTCAATGAGATGGATGATAATTGCTAAGTATTTTAGCATGGTAACTTTGCTTGAGATGTGGATGATAAAATACATGGTGAAGCATTCTATTTATAGAATGTTGAAATGGAAACAAAGCCAAAATAGATCAATGTGGGACAAAGATTTGGCCAATGGAAAAATGCCACTTGTCCAAATGTGATTGGATGAAGGTTGAGCAAGTTTTGATCCATGTGCAAGTTTGAATTTTGAATTTGATGAGATGACATGTTTAGGGGGGATGAAAGATGAGTTAAATGCCAAGTGGGAGACATGTAAGAGACAATGTAAGAGCTTTAAATGCTTTGTTGGATGGACAAGTCCTTTTGGGGGGAGATTTCAAATTTGAGGAATATTCCCACTTAGATGCCTTTTTGAATGAAAATAGATGATTTATAAATCAATTAAATTGATTTTCATGTGCAAGTTGCAAAATCTAGAGGATTTGAGTGATTAGGATTATCATTGATCATGATTTGATTAATTTAAGGATATTTAGCTGATTTGACAATTTGATTTGATTTTGGATTAATTTAAAGAAAAGAGAGGAATATGATAAGAGGCTAATTAAATAAAGATTTTGATTTATTTAATTAAAAGGATGGTGTTAGATTAAATCAAATAAGGTTTTAATTTATTTAATTTAGTAGATAGATTTAGAGATTTAATCAAATAAATTGATTATTTAATTAAATAGGGATAATTAGATCGATGAATTGATTTAATTAACAAGGGAAAGTGACTTAATTAGACAAAATAATTTATTTAATTAAGAGACGAATATTGATGAATTTGATTAAATAGTTAGACCGAGGGATGATTTAGGAAGAAACGATGTTAGTAGATCAGAGTGTGATATCAATCTGTATATTTTCAATGTCTACATTTTGCCCCTCTTTGAAGCGATGCACTTGTTGCGTTGGTTCAAAGAATAACCTTGCCATGATCAAAAGTCAAAATTTCTCTAATTTTTTTCGGATGCCCCACTATTGCCCCAATGAAAAGAATTACACCGGTATACTGCCCCCTCGAGAGATCGGGCAAGAGGTTTGATTTGAGGGTCGATCTCTCAAAAAAGAGGTTCAAGATCAGTTCAACTCGAATATTTGATGTAGACAGATTTGATGATGTAGACAGTCATCAACCATGGGTAGTCTCATGCCTATTTTGATATATTACACACACTTGATCCTGATTTGTAGCATGACAGTTACATTATTGATGATAAGATGATTATGATGTTTATATGTAATGGATGATATGATGATGCATGGATGATATGATGGATGATTTTATGATTATGCAAATAGATGATAAATGTATGGTTTATGAGATGTTTAGAATAACTAATCTATATTATGCAATGATGGGGATGAATGCATGTGGTATGATTAATGCTTTTTATATGATGTGATATGCAATATGCAGTATGCTGATAGTTTGTGGATGCATGATGGATGCAATGGTGATGATTTATGATTAACTGTCATGGTACCATGTTAGCATGATTAGCAAGAGATAGAAGAAAACAAAAGATTCCAACAAGACATGAGATGATGATGATGATGATGATGATGATGATGATGATGATGATTACTTGCCGAGGAGTTGGGATTTTCAAAGGGCCAATTATCTTATGTTTGATAACACACGTAGGCACGATGCATCGGGTATAAAGAACCAAGATGGCGTTGTACCTAGTGTGGGACTTTGACTCAACAAAAAAATAGGAGTATTCTTGTTCACACCTAACATATAGAAACCTTGCTAGGATGTACTTCAGAAGTTTCAGACACCTCGACAAAACACGAAAGGTAAACCTATCCCTGTAATAGTCAACAAGTTTCCCTAGACCTCTTCCATATATGCCTAACAAAGCAAGTATTCGCCGAGGTTATATTACAAGAACATCCAACAAGCACAGCAGACAAAAGATAATGATCGTTGCCCCATTCCTATTTCTCTAAATCCTCTGTTCGGATATCATCGAGAGGTCCTTGGAATGAGCACAATAAGATAAATCAAAGAGAAAAGATCAAGTACGCAAACAAGCCAATGTTCTTCATACCTTTAGCCAGAGGGATGTGTTTTGATAGGATAAGATCCAAAGTGATATCCAAAATGATGCCCATTGTCGGAACGATATATCCTAGGACATGCATTGTATAGGATGATGATGGTTTGATAAGTTGATTGATAGGCTATTGATATAAGGTCGACTGTCATGTTTGCGACTGATCAAGAGTTTGATTTTGTTTTAACGGTTTTTTGTTTCGATTTAGATTTTACGATTGAAGTTTGCCATTGTTGACTGCTATGATTGTTTCAATTTGTGTTGCCAAAGGATGAATGTGATGATCAGTTTATTATGGATGATTGATTATTGCGGGTGCAAGCAAGATGAGACGGATGGATTTTTTCAAATATTTGGATGTTTTTGACATTTTGAAATGTTTTGAGGCTGTTTTTTGGGTTTTTTGGATTTTTCAAATGTTTTGATTTTTGATTTTTTTTTAATGTTTTTGGATTTTGTGTTTTTTGAATGTTTTTGGATTTTGATGTCTCGGGGGCCAATCAAGGATTAGCCTTGCCTACGTTTAAGCTCAGAGACGACGTAGTTCAGATTCCAATGTTTTTGATGTTTTCTATTTTTGACTTGTTTTTGGATTTTGATATGATTTGGATGTTTTTGGATTTTCGCATGACTTTGACAATTTCGATATGGATATGTGTGATGATATCAGTGCTTTGTTTGGGATTTTTCTGAAAACCAAGTTAAGGTTGATTGATCGGGTCGATGGATTGATGATGATGATAACATTGTTGATGATGCACAACAATGCAAGGATAGTGTTAAGCAACACAAGGATTGGGAAAGATATCCCCAAGATGATGATGTTTTGATTGGATTTGATTGATCGTGTCTGATGAAGCTTGGTTTCGAACAAAAGATGTTTTAGATGATGTGATGTTGACGTTGAAGAATGCGTTAGATGTGACTGATAGTCATTGTTTGGATTGATGTTCGATGAAAGATGAAGCTTTGATAAAGAACATGTTCTTGTCAAAATATGCCATGGGCTAGTGATTCGGATTCTAGATCACAAATGCT
The DNA here is from genome assembly GCA_007258455.2 of Sequoia sempervirens. NCBI lineage: Eukaryota > Viridiplantae > Streptophyta > Pinopsida > Cupressales > Cupressaceae > Sequoia > Sequoia sempervirens. The sequence continues at coordinate 72,708,918 of VDFB02000003.1, read as the reverse complement.
TTGACCAATTTGGTTTCATGTTTTCTAATGTTCGGATCGCCACATAAGTTGGAGGATATAGATCAATATTTATTCCCAAAGCAAGATGTACATATCTGCCCCCAATGTCTAGCAATGTATGGAATGCCATGGATGGATGCTCAGATAGGCATAGGGATGGATGGATATGGTAATCATGCAAAAGGATGCCAAGGATTATCTTGCAATAAGATAAGGTATTCGGATAAAAAAATGCTTATTGGATAATGCTTCATGGCTTAGATAATGCTGCATAGGATAGGATCAATGAAAACGAACCCATGTCAAGATGTTTACCATAAGCAAGCATAAAGTGTGCCACAAATTTTCATCAAGATCAAGATAACTTGGATGATGGATGCAGATGGATGAAAATGGATTGGATAAATGGCTCATGGATGAACGGATTTATTATGGCTAAGATGGATGGAATGCTCGATTTATTACGGATGGGATGAGATGCTTTCACCTGAAGTGGCGCACGTAGATGCTCGATTCCACACATGACGCCTATTTTCCAGGTTTTCATCATGGTCTTGCCCAAAGTGTTGCCCATGCGGTTTTCACTAGAGGACGATTTTTATCTTTATTGTTTTAAATCCTTTTTCTGATTTTTTTTGGATTTTTTGGATTTTTTGCTTTTTTTGATTTTTTCAAAAGATTTTAAGCTCATGTTGAATCATGAGGTGTTGCTGATGTAGATGCCCCTATCATGATGTGTCATCGAATATCCTACCTGAAGGAGTTTCTTTGCTAAGATATGTGCACTTGAATGCAACTTTTGGGATTCTTGATTTGCTTCATCGATATCGGAGTTAACTCTGTCTATGTGCGTACATCGCGATAAAGTGCCTTCTGAATCCTTATGATGAAGGGTCATTGCCAATACATGATCAATGTAAGAATTGGATATTATGCGTGGAGGCATGGATGGAGTGTGCTTAGGTATAAGAGATGGATTGGTTGACAGTTTGGAACCTTTGACTCTCCAAACTTGGGAAGATGAGCAATGATGGGTGGATACAAAAGTGTACATGGAATTAGGACCAACTACTTGATACACTTTGTACATTGCTTGAAAAGCCTGCTTTTGCTTTTGTGGACATATTTGATGGATACTTTTCCCTTTTTAATTTTTCCCCATAGTTTCTTTGACTAATGGAATTTGATAGGGATGATTTTTCTTTGTATTCTTTGGTATCCATTTGTATTTGATTTGTCCATTCTACTTCTCAGCTTCTTTTGCTTTGATAACATTCTTTTTTCTTTGATTCAAATCTTCCTTTTGACGTTGGTCCCAATTCGTGGATGGGGTGATGGGTGGATGAAGATTCATGACATGGCTGGTTGTAGTATTGACACGAGTTTCATCATAAGGACTCTTTGTGCTCCCTATGTTGACGTTTGCTTGAGATGAAGTTGCCCCCAGTATAGTGGTAGTAGTACCTTCATGCTTTGATTCTGCCTGTTCTAAGATCTCTTGTTTAGAATGCACTCTCTGATAAATGACCACTGTAGGTGATGTTGTTTCAATTTGCTGCTCTGCTAACTCTGAATGTTCTATCTGACTTGTTTCCTTGAGTGGATAATGATGGATATCTTTATTCATGATGTCCTCAATCTGAGTTTGGGACATACTCGATCCTGATGTTGACAACTCCGTTTGATTGTAGGAGTTAAGAATCTGCTCTTTTTGTGTAACACAATCTTGTTCTAGATGAAGAACATCTATGTGTCCATCCATAGAAAGCATCTCATGGGTAGATGGAGGAGTAAGTGCAATGTGGATGTGATCATCTTGTGTGGATAGGAGAATATCCATTAGATCATTGTAGTATCTTGGAGATACAAATTTTTGATCTTGATTTATTTTGGGATTGCTTTCAATATGCTTTGGATCAAGCTCTTGACATGGGTCGGTTTCAAAGGATGGATCACTTACAAATGGTGCTTGGATATCTTCATTATACATGGTAAGTGGCTCAATATCCTCAAGTGTCAAGTTTAGGGTTCTTTCAGTATCTGTAACCATGCGGTCAAAGGGGATCAACATGTTTTGAAAAGGACCATTGCTAGACTTTGGTGAAAGATTTTGATCATGCTTTGGAATAAATTCTTGAGATATGTCCTCTAACTCGTAAGGCGATGTAGAGACATTTTTAACATGATCATCGGTGAACTGATTGTGCATTATGTCAATTGGATCAAATAATCCTAACACTCCTTAAAAGAGATCACTAAAAAGTGGCTCTTGATGTATGGTGAGTTGATCATTGGATTGTGTAGATACATCTTCAAGGTGCATTTGATCATTGTTTTGAATAATTGTGATGGAGGGATTTCCAATGTCTTCAACCAAAGAGTCAAGTGATGTTGATATTTCTTGAATTGGCTCATTGTCAAGTTTTGTTGGTGGATTTTGATCATGATTCAAAAGTGACTCTTGACATATGTCGATTTGATCATTGGATGAAGTAAACGTGTGCTCAGTGATGGATTGATCTTGATCCTTGTTTTCAATAGTTGTCATCTTTTGTGTTTGTGCTCGTGTTGGTTGGGTAGCTTGAGAGGCTTGGGAAACTTGAGAGGATTGTTGCACTTGTTGAGCTTGTGTTGCTTGTTGCATGGCTAGATATTGTTGGAATCCCTTTTCAAAAGCAACTTGTAATGTTGTGTTGTATTGGTTTGATGTGGTGGAAGTTGGTGGTGGTGGGGGTGGTGGTGGATTCGAAATCATGTTGGATGTAGTGACAAGTGTTTGAGATACGCTCAGAGCGATCATGGTAGTGAGGGGTTGAGATGTGATGGGCGTGATAGTGGTGGTTGGAGTGATCAAAGTGATAGAGATGGTTGGATTGACCGAGGTGATAGATCCTTGGGAGACCAAATTTTGATTTGGGATCAATGTTGTTTGATTAGATACCATCCATTGGTGTGATGTCGAAGGTATATTTGAAGGATTTGACGTGATGGTTTGATTGACGTTAGGTGGATTGATTTGGGTGGATTGATTGGTGTTAGGTAAAGGGGGAATCCCTAAACCAAGGAATGATGTAGGTAATGGTGGTGGAGATTTCCCTTGGAGCAATGCCTCAACTATTTTGGAAAGTTCCGCAATTTGATCTCGCCAAATTTTTTCTTGATTTTGATCTTGACTCACTTGAGATAGTTGATTTGGCTTTTGTTTAAGCGGATTTGGGATGCCTACTTGCGGTTTTTGAATGGGATTATGGGAAAATTAACTTTGGATAATGTTCTGATTTGGGATGATGTTCAGATTTGGCATGATAGGATGAACATTGTTGGTATTGTGAATCATTTTTCCAAAGTTTTCTGAGTTAGGATTCATGTTTCGAAAACTTGCAGTTGGTACATCCACATTTGGCAAGTAGGGATTTGGTGGGATGATGTTGCTCATGTATTGATTGTTTGGAGGATAGACTTGTAAGTTTGGACTTTGATTTAAATCTATCATGGGGAGATGTGTTCCAAAATTCAGATTGGGCATACTCACATTTGTTGTGCTATTGATATTCGTAGGAGATAGTGATCCTATGTATGGATGCGAGTTTCCATAATCCCATGGTTTCATGAGGCTTGGATAGTTTGGTTGGTTTGGACCACTCATGATGTATGAATCTAGTTTATATTCCATGTTCTTCTTGTGTTTTGACCTTGTCGCAAAAGTGACCTCTAAGGTTCTTAGGATCAATGACGAGATGAAGGATGAAAGGTGAATGATGTGAGTGTTGAATGTTTAGGGACTTTGGATCAATGCTAGACTTAGGGATTTTGATTTTGATTGTTTGATGTGGATGATGAACTTGTAAACCCTAAGATGTTGGATGTGATCTTAGGATGAACTTGTTCAAAGGATGGTTGATTTAATTAAATGTATGAGAAAGGATGCATTCCCACACACCTAATTAAACAATTGACTTTGATTTGGTTTTGAGGATGATTTACCCAAGTCTAGAATGATGTTTTAAAAGCTCTAAAGTTGTTTGGATGATGAATTTTGATAAATGTTTGGATGGATGAAGTGTTTGATTTTGATCCTAAATGAACCTAAGAAGGACTTGTTTACAAGGCCAAGGTTTTGAAGAACATGTTTTTCCCTTCAAACCAAAAGATCAATGTTTGCTCAAAAGACCATAAGACAAAAGATACACAAGCACATGTGTTGGGTTCAATTGATTTCATCTTGATTAGTGAATTTATTTTACCACAAACACTTTCTTGATTAGATTTTCAAACTAAATGTCCAATGTCCTAACTTCTTCAAACCCCACAAGATATGTTATGTGGAAATTCAATGAACTTAAGGCAAGGGTTTTCTTATTGTTTACTTAAGAAGACAAATTGAGGTATAATCCAATGCTTAGGAACCTCTAAGGATGTGAATCGGGAAAGCAATAACATATGGATTGAGTCAATGATATTTGTCTTCAAAGGGTTTGAAATTTTGAGAATCATGTTGAATGTTTGTTTGCAAAATGTTTTGAATACCACACTGTGTTTTCAAATGAAGAACAAGTACAAGCCCTATGGATGTGTAAGACAATATTTGTTGAATCCCCACTTGGACAAGTCCAGCTACGCCTATCTTTAGCGAATGGTTAGATGCTTGACCCCACTGACTCCACCACTCCTCACTTATATGGGCAGCCAAGCATCAACACCCATGAAACTCCCATGGCATGTTTTCCATTTCTACTAAAGACCGTAAAAGTGTGGGGCGGCTTCAGAATGACCGTTCTTGCACCAACAAATAGATTAAGGATTTTGGAAAATTCTAGCACATGGGTTCTAGTAAGGACTTTCCGTTCATAGGAGTTGACCCAACGTGGCAAGAGTCCCCTTTCAGATCCATCTTGTCGGACTCAACCGCTGATATTGGCGTCTCTTCCAATATCCACATTTATATCCCGACTGGAAATACTCTTGGCTTTAGAGTGTTACCGGTTGAGCCGTTCCCTTGGGTGATTACTTTTTCCCACAAGGCGGGCCCTCTAAGATAAACAAAAGCGAATGAAGAACAATATTCGTAACTCGATCAATCCTTGTAGGCAACAAGGAGAGAGAATGTACGCAACAAAGTCCCCACTCACACTCGCACAATAGTTTGTTCAATTTTAAGCCCAAATCGAAGTGTGGAGGTGATTGCTTTATCTCAATCCAAAGTCATGGAAAAGACCTTTTGATTCTCAAGATCGCTATAAAGCACAAGAGAAGTGCATACATCCTTTTCCAATGGCTTTAGTCTAAGTAAGCCCTCACAAACAAACAAATCTACACTTGTTCTTTTTAAACCCTCAAAGCAATGATGATTTCATTTTAAAGCACCAAATGAAATGTGAGAAATTGCCTTGTTCAATTGTTAATCCAATAAACCAAATCTAGTAAGTTGTGATCCTAAAGTTCATTTTAGCCTTTGCAAGAAATGGAAAAGGTTCTTTTTAAGCCCAAATCACAACTAGTGTCCTAAGAAGGAGAAGGATGACAATTTCTTTGAAGAAGTGTTAAACAAACACTTAAGTGTTAAAAAACACTTTGATTAAACAAAATATCATCCCCATGCTCCTCTTTCTTTTGATTCTGATTTTCAACCTGAAAAAGTGATCAAAATGTTAGATGAGATCAAAAGAAACAAAAGGATATAGGGGTTAGATGAATCATTTACCAAAACACCCTAAAACTTAGCCAAGTTATCATGTGTTTTTACTTTAAATGCAAATTTGAAAATTTTAACTAATTTATAGTTAAGAAACATTTACACCATTGGATAGCTTACAAAATTCTACCCTATTTCAAAAAAAAAAAAACATCAAAAAAGACCTTCGTATGACCAAGATATGGTCATTTTAAAATTGACTTATGGGCGCTAAAACAGTGATCATGGGCGCTGCAGGAATGATCAAGAGCGCTGCAGGAATGATTAAATGCACTGCAGGAATGATTAAATGCACTAAAAGAGTATTCACAGGTGCTATAATAGTGATTATGGGCGCTGCAAGAATGATTAAGGGCGCTATAACAGTGATCACGGGCGCTAAAACACGGATTTATGAATAGAACTGTAAAAAACGGCAAATTTTTAAAAAAAAAACTTGTTAGAATCTGTCGATCGGCCCTCCTTCTAGCGCCAATATGTGAACCATGATCCTAATACCTGCAAAACACAACAAACAAACACATTGGAAGATTGAAATGCAAGTTAGAAATATGATTCCTCAAGAAATCCATTTATCAATGCTCAAAATAGGAAAATGAAAGCAATACAATGAGAAATCAACAAAAAAGATTAAATCTTATGAAAGCAATGTAAATTCTTGATCTCTTGAGGGATTTGGTGCCAATTTGATGTGAAAATTGGCCCTTTCCCAACTCCAATGCTAGCTTTGATGATTTGATGAAGATTGTGATCCACTTTGATGAAGATTGATGAATGCTCCAAGCTAAAATCTGCAAAAAACCTAGCTATGATTCAATGAGATGGATGATAATTGCTAAGTATTTTAGCATGGTAACTTTGCTTGAGATGTGGATGATAAAATGCATGGTGAAGCATTCTATTTATAGAATGTTGAAATGGAAACGAAGCCAAAATAGATCAATGTGGGACAAAGATTTGGCCAATGGCAAAATGCCACTTGTCCAAATGTGATTGGATGAAGGTTGAGCAAGTTTTGATCCATGTGCAAGTTTGAATTTTGAATTTGATGAGATGACATGTTTAGGGGGGATGAAAGATGAGTTAAATGCCAAGTGGGAGACATGTAAGAGACAATGTAAGAGCTTTAAATGCTTTGTTGGATGGACAAGTCCTTTTGGGGAGATTTCAAATTTGAGGAATATTCCCACTTAGATGCCTTTTGAATGAAAATAGATGATTTATAAATCAATTAAATTGATTTTCATGTGCAAGTTGCAAAATCTAGAGGATTTGAGTGATTAGGATTATCATTGATCATGATTTGATTAATTTAAGGGGATATTTAGTGATTTGACAATTTGATTTAGATTTTTGGATTAATTTAAATAAAAAGAGAGGAATATGATAAGAGGCTAATTAAATAAAGATTTTGATTTATTTAATTAAAAGGGATGGTGTTAGATTAAATCAAATAAGGTTTTAATTTATTTAATTTAGCAGATAGACTTTAGATATTTAATCAAATAAATTGATTATTTAATTAAATAGGGATAATTAGATCAGATGAATTGATTTAATTAACAAGGGAAAGTGACTTAATTAGACAAAATAATTTATTTAATTAAGAGATGAATATTGATAAATTTGATTAAATAGTTAGACCGAGGGATGATTTAGGAAGAAACGATGTTAGTAGATCAGAGTGTGATATCAATCTGTATATTTTCAATGTCTACACCATTTCTTCATCCATAGAAATCTTTTAGGATTATGCATCATTCATACCTAATGCCTCTTCTACCGATCTAGGTTTACCCATGTTAGTATTCAAAGCAAAATTCATCTCCAATTATCAGGTGAATACCTTTTAGGTGATTTTTTATGCCTTGTAGACCTATGAACAAGCTAAGTTGGAGGTTCGCCTTCCTCTTCTGAAGATTCAGAGCTAGATGAGATCTCATCAACTTCTTGTCTATCCATGGGCCTCGATTCAATTTTCTCAAATGTAAAAGGAAATTGAATCACATCTTCTTGTTTACTTTGTTCTAGCTAAAATGTAATAGAAGAAGGCTTAGTTTCTCTAAAAATAACACTTCTACTATGTATTACCTTATGTGCAAAAGGATCCCAAAGCTTGTATCATTTCACACCATAACTATATCCGATGAAGATACATTTCACAGCCTTGTTCTCCAACTTTGTTTGCTTCTCCTTTGACACATGTGCATATGCTTCACAACTAAAAACTCTAAGATGTATTAATGAAGGCTTGTGGCCTGACCATGCCTCTATAGGTGTCTTATCAACAAGAGATGATGTAGGAGACATGTTAATCAGGTAACAAGCAATGGAAACAACTTCAGTCCAAAACCTTTGTTTTAGACCAGCACCACTCAACATACTCATAGCCTTCTCCATCAATGGCTTGTTCATTCTTTTTGCAACTCTATTATGTTGTGGAGAATATCAAGTTGTCTTTTGTTTATAAATACCACAATATTTATAGAATCTATCATAATCATTAAAGAAAAATTCATTTCCATTATTAGTCCTCAAAAATTTTTTTTTCCAATCTATAACTGAATCATTGCTTTAAATTCTTTAAATCGACTAAAAATTTTAGATTTACTCTTTAGAAAGTATACCCATGTCCTACTATAATCATCAGTAAATGAAACATAATGTGGATTTACCAATTGAAGGAACATCTACAAGACCAAACACATTAGAATGAATAAGATCCAATACACCACAAGATTTATAAAAAGAGTAAAACTGAACGCGGTTTTGTTTTCCATAAATGAAATTCAATATTACAATGAAATAACACTTCAACAAGGTTTTTATTTTTCAAGGTCCTTAGACCCTTTTCTCAAATGTGACCAAGTCTCTGGTGCCATAACATGGTTTTCTTTGTAGGTAACTTTGATTTAGAAGAAAGAGCACCCTTGGGTACCCAAAAACTATGACCATCTGTTGAAGATGAAACCCTCACCTCTTCCACAAACTTGTTTTTCACAAAAGTACTATTGCACTCAATAGTGCATGCATCAATTTTATACAATGTGCCATATCTGACACCTCTAGCAATCACCATAGTACATCTAACTATCTTGCATCTTGCATCAAAAAATACTACCTACACACCTACATCTATTAGTTTGCTCACAGATAACAGATTTTACGCTAATCCAGGGATATGCAACACACCATTAATCCTTTTTATTCTACCATCATGAAACCTGATTCTAACTTTACCTCGACCAACAATATTTAAATGAGAATCATCACCCAAGTACACCTTACCTCCATCAAATTCTTCATATTCAGAAATTCAATCTCTATTAAAGGGCATATGGAAAGATGCACTTGAGTCAATTAACCATGCATCATTACCTGCATGAGTTGTCAAAGTTGCAATGAATGCATCACCATCTTCCTTCTCAGACTTAGAATCATAATCGAATCTCTTCTTTTTCTTCTTCTTTTCTTCTTTGTAGTCCTTATGAATATGTCTAGGCTTACTGCAGTTCCAACAAACAACTTTGGACTTTCCAAGAGATTTGGATCTCCCCTTAGACTTGGATTTATCACGCTTCTCATTCTTTCCTTTTTCCTTAGGTCTTCCACGAACATTTAGGGCCTCCTTGGCACTAATGGATACCTTCTCATCTATTCAAAAATAAAATAACCCAACACATCTTCAATCTTCAATATAACAGAAGTACTCTCAATAGCCATAACAAGAGAATCCCACGAATCAAGCAAAGAACAAAGCAAGATCTGACATTTCTCCTCCTCATCCATTTTGACACCAACTGATGTCAATTGAGCCACCAGCATATTGAATGCTTCCAAGTGGTTTGTAATTCATCCACCCTCTTCCATTCCTAAGGAATACAATTTATTCCTTAAGAAAATCTTGTTCACTAAAGATTTGGCTTGATGCATCTCACCAAGCTTCTTCCATAGTTTTTGTGTAGAGGTCTCTTCATGGAAATTGATTAAAACAGAGTCTTCCAAGCACAATCTGATTAGACCCTTGGATTTACAGTCCATAACATCATATTGAGTAGCCTGAGTAGGATCTATAGGCCTTGAAACATTTTCATCAACAGCATCCCATAGATCTCGATCTATCAATAGATCCTCCATCTTTAGCTTCTACATCTCAAAATTATTTCCTAAAAAAATTTCCACCTCTATTCTCCTTAATGAAATTTCCATCTTAAAATTTCTACAAGATCACAAAGCGTCTTCTATACAAGCTCCCACTCAAATTTGGATTAGTTCAAAAAACCCAACAACCCACAACTAAAACCAAAGGGGATCAGGCTCTGATACCACTTGTACTTGGAAGTTAAGGTAGCGTAACAACTTCCTACACTAATCTTGAGAGGAGAATAATGTAAAAATTTATAGATCTTTCTAGTTATAGAAACTTAAATAGAAATATACATAAATATCATGCATACCACAATATAGTAATTTACGTCGGGAAAACCCTTTTGGGAGAAAAACCGCACACTCCAAAAGCTTCCCAATATATTATTCAAAAATCACAAAGATTACAATATACTTGCAAAGCAGGCTTCTCACAAGAGTATCACTAACTAGAGATCTAGAGGTAACACGACCGCTATCAGACTCTTAGAATACACTGCACTCTCAACTGTAATACAACACCCTCATAAAATAGGGTTTCCTTCTAGGGAAAGTCAAGCTAATAAAATATCAGCCATCAAATTTAAGACCTAATGATGAATGGTCCAGATTAACACTAATAAAATATAAATAAAATTTTCCTTTTGAAGGTGCTACCCTCGAACCCCAACTAGGGGGATGATCCCCCTAGACCCCTCATGGGAGGAAACCCCCCACGCCCCCTGTTACCGACGTATCAACAGTACCTTATGTGATTGCAAGGTTGAGACATTTTCCCAACAGAGCCACTATAATGTGAGTGTATTATAACACAAGCATATTATAACATGTTTGTGTTTGTATTTGCTAGTGGTATTTCTAGCCCTCAGGTTTAGATTTTCCTTGAGCATCCAACCCAAAGGGTTGGAATTGCATGTCATTGTACCCACAAACATATCTTCTAGATCTCTTATATTTATAACAATGTACTTTTTCCTACATTTCAAATATGTTAAGCTTTTATATTTAATTTAGTTTTGCTAGTGTCTTCACGAGTTTCTAGATTTATATCATCTCATTCTGACATGTGGACACTTGAGAAATTTTTAGAGACATACATCATTTGGATTTGGATTCCTGATTCTTTTCTCTTTTGGGAATGGCTTCTCCAATCACCAATGGATCTATTTCTTCCTAAGGGAAGAAATGTTGTTTGCAGTAAGTGGATCATGTTTTTTCTTTAGACATTCATCATTAGCACAAGAGCTACTTCTTTATGGGGGGAATTCATATCATATTTCTCTCTCCTATTGGGAGGACATCTATTGTACTTGTGCAACAAAAACATTTTTTGGGGGGTCACATTGAGTCCTTCTATCCTTCTTTTACTAGTGCAGTCATTTCATTTTCTCTCTTTTGGAGAGGATTTTTTTCCCATGTGGTTTTCTCTTTTTCTCTAGTTATGAGAGATTCCATTTGTTTGCACATGGTTACATCATCAAGACTTGTAGCCAAGACCCATTTTACATCCATCATTACATTCTTCATCAGGTTTTTTACCTTCTCCCTAAGTTGATCTTAAGGGGGGTGATGGAGTAATTAGGACAATCTCTTGATAATTAATCAATCATTAATTAATTATTAGGTCCCTTATTACTTTAATTACTTAAGCAAAACTAAAGAGTGTTTTTTATTATTATATTGGGTTATTTATAAGTCATCTCATTGCATGAGATTAGGAAACTTGTCACAATCTAATCAAATTCTCATCTAGGGTTTGCACTTTTTCTTTTATAAGTATTTAATTATACTTTATAATTATTCCACAATCTAGGTATTCATTCAATACAATTATAGATTAATCTCAATATCAAATGTTTGTGTGGATCATCTCTTTCTCTCCTATTTGCATAGAAAATAAATTGCTTTGATCTCTCATTTCTATAGGTATTTTGGTTGCAAGTGATTTTTGGGAGCTATGGGGTTCACTATCAACTCCAACAACAATGTCATTGACAAACTCACTATTTCTGCAAAAAACTTGTCAAAAGTTCGCAAGTGACTATAAACTACCCATTCTTGAATAGAAATACCTAATGCCCTTCCAGGCATAGACAAATAGTAGAGTTTAATCAAGTACTCCTAATCAAATGGTATGCCCTTGATTGGAAGAAGTGTCGTTGAATTATGACTAGAAAGTATATCTTTGTCAAGAAGATTTTCCCTCAATTGGCTGCAATTATTTGGCATTGGGAATATAAAAGGTCAAGGGTTCCTTCACACAATGTGATTCTTATATTCGTGTCTTCACACAATACAATTCTTCCAATGTCAATAGAGCTTTGGGCAAGTTTTTACAGCATTTTGATACATTATTGGTGATTTAACTCGTCGATTTTATGTTAAATATTGTCTCTTTAAATTTTTGAACAAGTGATTTAGAAGTAGTTTTGTCTTGCAAGAGAAATTGAAACAAGCAAGTTTTTTATGACTTGTTAAGTCATGATTTTGATCCTCATCTGTTTGAGAGTTGTTGCACAAGAACATTCTCCTACATGTTAGAAAATTTATGGTCATTACTATTTATATGAAGCACAACTTCACTCTTTCATTAGCATAAATGTTAAATTAATACATTCTATGTGAGAGAAACACCAATCCTATGGATTATCTAAATGGATGCTAACTACCTACTGAAATGAATCAATCTTATTCTATTAGATAAAAGGCTCTATCTCCTTGTAAGGAAATAGGAAGCAATGCATTAAATATGATCTCAATTAAGTTCATAAATTAGTATCACTTTTCCCTCCAAGGGTTTGCCTCTTGAGTTTCCCCCAAGAGTGTTAATAGCATAAATGTTATGATTAAGAGGTGTTGGATGGAAATTACAAATGCACATTAATTTTTCACTATACCTTGAAATTAAATGTTTGATATTCGCTAAGTTGCATGAAAACCCAAGGATCATAAACCAAAGAATAATTCTTTATCAAATGGAAAATATTCTCCTCCCATACTCCAATGGATAATTTGGCCATATGTAGAAACCACCCCTTGAAACAGACTGCAAGTACTCATGCTCATTCTACCTTGTTCACAAACCCTTCTTTGTAACCTTATTTCTTCTTGAGAGTTGAGAAAAGTCTTCTACCAAATACAATATGTGTTCCATTCCATCCTCATCCAATATAGATGGTTCAAAACCTTCAAATTTTCTAAATTGACAGATAAATAAATGTGTATAGATAGAGAAGTTTGTTACAAGATAAAGAAATTTTGTCTTGCCACTGGAGCAGAATGTCATTGCTCAAATATTAATATCATACTCCCAACTAGAAAATTATGAGTTGTTTGAGGCTATTTATGTTTGGATTTGTAATTTTTCTAATAATTAAAGTGTTCCTTTTACACCTTCTAGTGAATCTATGTGATCCTCTCCACAAATCTAACAACTTTACTGACTTTCAAGCACTCTACAATCTTTGATGAACTCTACTCCATAGATGTAGCATCAAATGGGATAGGTATTAATATATCCATACATGTCTTAAATGGTGATAAATTCACCGAGTTATGAACCCACTATATTGTAGCAATGTTAGATATATGGTAAACAACTATTCTAAGTTCTAGGATTATTCTTGTTGTATGTGTACAAAGATTTGATTCATCGCTTAGCTCTCTCATCCTATTCCACAAAGCTTTCCAAAAATTACTAAGAAATTAAGAATCTTGAGCTCACACAAGATCCTAGCAAACCAAAGCAGACCCTTAAGCGATTGAAAATCTTATGTCTGGATTCTTGTCCTAATGTATCTTTCAAAAAGTCACTTGCACATCTTGCTAAAAGTATCCACTATGAAAAACAAATAGTCATTGCTTTGTAAAGTCATAGGTAATCTTCGAAGATATCCATAGACATGTCATCCCATGGGCTTTAAGATCCTTCTAAAAATACGTATAATCCCAAACTTTGGTTATTTGGTTTGCTTGTACTACACAATGGCCATCCTTGAATAGATATGGATACATTTTCTTGCATATTAGTTGGATACATGTATCTCTACAAGTTTGCAATAGTTTTTCCTACTCTAAAATGTCCAATTAATTTTAGCATTTTCCACCTCCCACAATTTCCTTGTGGTATGCATAGTTTTCTTATTTTCTACAACCCTTCTTTTAGAGAATAATTTGTCAATTGTTGATAGTTTGATGTAAGTTATTTCCACAATGAAGAATACAACTCCTTAAACTTTGGATCATCCATAATGTGTTAATTGTTGAAGTCCAACAGGCCTCTCTGAACCGTGTCCCTTCACTTTCTGCTTTGTCACTTCCTTGTTTGTTGTTCCCTTCTACAATAAAATGAGACTTCATTTTTCATAAAAATCATCTTATGAAAAACTCTTTGTATATGTTGTTGTGAAGATAATAAAACCTAGTTTCCCTTGCTTTTCCCGTGGACATAGTCATTAACGGTGAACCACGTAAATTGTTGTGATGTGTGTTTTTCTCTATCCAGTTGTTTTGCTTAAATTTGAATTTTGTGTTTTTGTTTATCTATTCTTTATTATCAACAAGTGGTATCAAAGCTGGGGCAATTGAGAAGAGATGGAGTAAGGAAAAATTAAAAAATTTCAAGCCAAAACTTTGGCAGTGGAAACTACAAATGAAAGCACCGTTGATTCAAAAAGACCTCGTAATAACATTAAGAGGAAAAGTCCAAGAAACATGTTGCTATGTCAGATGACGATTGGGAAAGATTGGACAAGAAAGAAAAGGCAACCATTATCCTCTGTTTCAAGCAATGTGTTGTTCAATGTTGCAGCGGAGAAGACAATGAATGGTTTAAGGGATCAATTGTCTGGCATATATGGGAGGGATTCCACTTGTAATAATGTCTTCTTAATGAAGAAATTGTTCTACTTGAAGTCGAAAGAAGGTAGCAACATTTCCAACCACTTGAATAATTTGAATACTTAGATCAGCCAATTAATTTCTATTGATACTAAAATTTGAAGACGAAATCAAAGCCATCTTGCTATTGTGTTCTCTTCCCAATAATTGGGAAGGTCTTTTAATGGCGGTTGGTAACTCAATATCTGAAAATAAAGGATCCAACAACAAAGGAAATGTGTTGAACTTTGATGATGTGGCTGCAATTCTTCTCAACAAAGACAAGAGAAGAAAACATCAAAGCATTTTTCTGGAGAGGCTTTGATTTTTGACAATAGGGGGAGATCCCAAGAATGGGACAGACATAATAATAAAAGATATAAATGTCACAAGAGATCTAAATCTTGGGGAAAAAATACAGGTTGTTGGTTTTGTGGAAAGGAAAGCCACATAAAGAAGAATTGTTGGTCATTCAAGAAGGTGGGGAGTCAATCAAAAGAAAATGAGGTAAATGCAGCATATGAAGATGATGCAGGTGCACTTGTGTTATATTTAGGTTAAACTACACCAGATGTTTGGGTGTTACATTCTGGTGCTTTTTTTCATGCCTCTTCGTTCCAAGAAGTTTTCAAAAAAATTCAAGAAGGCAACTTTGGTAAGGTCTATCTTGGTGACGATGAACCTTGTGTTATCATCGACAAAGATGTATTGTTGAAATTAAAATATGGAAATAATTGGTTGTTGCGAGATGTGATACATGTCCCGCAACTCAAAAGAAATTTGGTTTTTGTAGGACAACTAGATGCCAAGGTTGTAGCATCACTTTTGAGTCCAACACTTGGAAGGTGACCAAAGGAGCCTTAGTGATTGCAACAAACAACAAATTAGGCATTTTATATGTGCTAGAGAGTCACACTAAAGTGGGAGTTGTGATAGCAGTTGTGGACAGTGCGACAGAGCTTTGGCACAAGAGGCTTGGGCATATGAGCAAGAAGGGCCTTAAAATTTTGCTCAAAAGGGATCAACTTCCAGGCTTGAAATTTGTTGGTTTAGAGTTATGTGAGCATTGTGTCTATGGAAAACAAAGGAGGGTCAACTTCTCTATTCAAGGGCATGACAAGAAGACACAACCGTTGGAACTAATGCATTCATATCTCTTTGGTCCCATAGAGGTAACTTCTATTGGTGGGTCTAATTATTTTACCTTTCTTGATGATTGCATTAGAAAAGCTTGCGTTTATATGTTAAATAGGAAGTCTGAAGTATTTGGAAAATTTAAAAATTTCAAAGCAATTGTTGAAAACCAAACCGGAAACAAAATCAAGTGCTTGAAAACTAATAATGGTGGAGAGTTTTGTTCCTTAGAGTGATAACTTTTTTGTGGATAATGGTATACAACATATCAAGATTGTCCCTTTCAGCCCTCAAGAAAATGGTGCACTTGAGAGGTTGAATTGAAAAATCTTGGAGAGAGCTCGAAGCATGCTCTCAAATGCAAGATTGGGTAAATAATTTTTGGGTAGAGGCAATTAATACAGAGGTGTACCTGATTAACCAAGGTTCATCTTCTCAGTTGGACTTTCAGATCCCAGAAAGTGGTTGGGAAGAAGAATTTCTTATAGTCACTTGCAGGTGTTCAAGTGTGAGGCCTTTGTTAACACCCACAAGAAAATGTATGAAGTTGGATGTAAAATCAAAATGATGTATATATGTTGGATACAGTGATGAGAAATATGGTTACCGATTGTGGGATCCCATAACCAAACAGATAACTCGTAACCGAGATGTGATTTTTAATGAAAGAGTAATGTCATGTTTGTCAGAACAAGGGAAGTTGGAAAAAGAATATGTGTCAATCAATGATATTGGAAATGGAAGTGATGTGTTTAAATCACTATAAACTCCTCAATCATAGCATACACATTTGTAGCACCATACTCTACCTAATACCTCTACGCAAGATATACATAATCAAGTTTTAACGCAGCCAAATCAAGAAGACATCTCCATTGGATGTGGTCCTTTTTAATCACAAGGACTCTAGTCAAATATTGGTTTAAATATGCAGCCCAACACAAATTCTCAGCTGCCTAGTTCAATGGTTTTACCTCACATCTCTACATTAAATGCAAGTTATGTGTCTAAGACTATGTTGCTCCATATTTCTCCAACTATTCCTCAACAACAACATCATATTGGAAATTCCATGAAGGAAATTCTTAGGAGTCAATTCCTCAATTGAGGCGGTCCTGTTGTGACCTTTTTCACACATTGCCCATTGCAAATGGGGACCCCCTAATTTTTGCTTTGTTTTGGACTTTTGGCTTGATTTTTGTTAGTTTTCCTGTTGTCTCTCTCTTGTTCTGTTTGTCTTTCCGGTGATGTGCCCGTTTGTGAGCTTAAAATTGAAATTTTGGCTAAGTCTAAGAATTAGGGTTTTGAACTCTCCAACCAATTTAAAATCGAATGAAGTAATCAAGTTGAAATCTAACCTTGGCGTGGCAGTCAATAAGCTTCCAGCAGGTTCCCAGCTAAGTTTCATCGAATTTCGACAACTTACTATTTTTAGTAAGTGTGCAATTCAGGGCATTTTCTCAGCATTTTTTAAGTTTCAACAGGCACATTGCATCCAGAACACATCAAGTTGCTTGTCTGCAAATTTTGAGCTGAAACCGACAACTTGCTATTTTTAGCAGTTCAGCTTCCAAAGCAAATTTTAGGGTTTATATGTGAATTCTTCAATGCATGTCTGGAGATTCTTTCTGGGTTTTCTGAAACCTACGCAGTGATATAACATGCAAAATGAGGCGATGACTTTCAGAATTTAGCCTTCAGAGGCTATTTTTAGGGTTTGCATGTTGAGATTTTCTTTGCATGTCCACATTTTCCTTGTGGGTTTTTTGAGACCTTCGCAACGATGAAACATGCAAACCAAGATCAGAAATTTTTCAGGAGCCATCTTCGGAGGCTATTTTAAGGGTTTGCATGTCAGGGTTTTCTTTGCATGTCGAATGATTCTTTATGGGTTTTTCAAGAGCTTGAGCTACGCCTCTAAAGATTGCACCGGTTCTGTGGAGGCTGTCTGAAGCGAGGCAAAGCAGAGCCTGGTTGAAGCTTGTGAGAATTAATCGCCATGTCCCACACCTTAGAGTAGATTAGAGCCTTCTTAACCCACCACTATTTGCATTCAGTACCTTCTGAAACAAGAACTTTATAGACAAACCTTTCGAGCATTCAAATTCCTTTCTTCGCTGCTGAACAATTTCGTAAGTCCCCTTGAAATACCAGCAAATCACATCGAACCAACTATGGCTATTCGCACTAAAGGAACCTTGGAGTTGAATGCACAAACTCTCTCGCAATCTTAGTGTGCTGGATACTTTGATCAAGAGAGAATAGGGTAGTCGTTGGCGACTTTATTCTGTGTTGGTTAGGTCACAAAAAACACATCAACAGAATTGGCGCTAGGAGGGCCAACATTGAATTGTTCCAGAGGCTGGAAGGAACCAGTATGAGCTTTGAAGTGCCGAATTAGAGATATGTTAGATCTCTCTTATGTCAAAAAATCCAAAAAAAGTAAAAAAATTGAAAATTTCCAAAAAAAAGTAAAAAGCAGAAGTGGAAAATCAAAAAAGAGATTTCTTAATGGATGGGCATACTTCTTGCTCTCGAGACAGCCTTGCAGATATTGCTTAGATTCAAGAAAGATTGAATGCACAACTGCACCCCAGGAATTTGTCCAAGTTTTCTTTGCCGGGAAGATGTCAAATTCATGAGAGCTCCCAGCACGAAGAAATCAGTTGCTTAACATTCCTCTCAAGGATAAAGCTTGTTCTCCAAGAGAAATTTTTCTTTTGGGATGTCCACAAGCCAGGAGTATTGGATGTGGAACTTGATGATTATAGCATTCCAGAAGTTGTGGATGAGGCCTTCACGAGATTCATACTTAGGATCCAAAATCAGATGGAGCTAGGCAATGTTTGTTTGAAAGGTGTTTTGCTCCCTCGTTGGTGTCGGATTCACAATGCACCTCATCTAGAGTTCACTTGCACAACATGTGAAGAAGCTGTCAACTTTGCCAGATGTCACCTCGAATTACCAGTACTACCATATGGATTCTTCAAAGACAAAGGATGGATTGAATATGTCACACAAACATTTTTAGCACCAAATGAAGAATGCACCTCAACATCATCCAATGACAAGGAGAATAATTCACAACAGGATGAAGTGATCAAGCTTAGGGAGCAAGTAGATGAAGATTGTTTTTACATCACGCTATAACAAGAGGCTATTGGAGCAAAGATCGAAGAAGTCATGGAATACATCCAAGCAAGAGGAACTACCCAAGGCAATTGTCAGCATACGGAAGTGAATGAATGTACAAAATTGCAAGTTGTTGAAGATCATCAAGAGCCAGGAATGGAGGACTTAGCTCAAAGTACAGATGGTGTGAGAAATTTTCAATGTTCATTCACTCGAGGAGGAGAATGTGAAGAGGGGAGCAATTCCAGTATGCTTCAAGAAGGGATAGCCCTCAATGGAAGGAATGGTAAGTAGCTTAAGGCAAGATGATGTGTTTGATTATCAATGGGCTACCAAGATGGAGGCAGAATATGAAATGCATTTTGCATCAACACTTGATCCATTATTCACAGTCATGGAAGAATTGCTTGATGAAATTGAAACAAATGAAACACTGCCTGATAAAGAGATAGAAAATGAAGAACAATTTAGGTTGGGGCTTGATCCATTGTTAGGGATTCAAAAGGATCCAGCACATGAAATAATCCAAGTTTCCAAATGCCCTTTTGAATTGATTTCCCGCCACACTCCTCCCAGTTTGGATCATCTCCACGTTTTGAACACAAGAGGTTTGGTTCACCATCAACTTCAACCTCCTGATGAAGCAATGGACGACAGGAAAAAATGTAGGCCAGCGAATGAAGACCACTAGGTTGTATCTTTCCCTACTATTGGCTACAAAGAATATCATTTTGATTATGGAGATTTAGGAAAGACAACTTGTTTATGGATCAATCATGGTCCAGATGAGTTGCCCCAGTTATTGATCTTTCTTGAAGTTTTGCTCAAGTTTCAAATTTGTCCTTTGGAAGAATATTTTTCTGAGTTTAAAGATAAGCTTGCAAAACTTCGCACTATGACTACTACTTTGCAATTAATGCACATCCTGAGAAATCATGCTAGGATTTGTATGTACTTGGGTCCTTTGATTGTTGTTCGCTTAAAGTTTTTGTTTTTTGTTTGGATTAGTTGTCTTGCTTTCATAGTTTAGTTCGCTTTCAATAAAAGGGGATCCCATTTGTGGATGGTGTTGTGTTGTTTTCGCCACACTCCAATACAATGTTATACAATGTTAGTCCATTTCTTAAAAAATCATTCAAGAAGTGCTTTAGAATCCAAGGTTGTTCTTTCAAGTTTATCATTTGGTTAGGATTTGTACTTGACTCAGAAGGGAATCATCTATTGTGTCTTGACACCAAGTCTCGCGATTGCTATATTTTACTCACATAATTAATTGCTCTAAGTCATTGAGGTTTCTTAGGGGAAGTCGTGGCAGGTGAAAAATATTAAATCCTACTTAATCACCCTAGTAATTCTCAAACCCATTGGAGGCTTCACTACTTGCCAGCCAATAAAAGAATTGACGAAATATCAATATAATATATATATATATATATATATCTGAAAAAGAGCAATATCAAGGAATTTGGCTTTGGGAATATGCGAGTAACTCCATCGGGGCTATAGACGCTCGGCTGGCAATGGAGCAATATTCGTGAGAATTACAGGATGTTTTTGTAGTTAGGATCATTATGTAGCTCATCATGACGGATTCTAGGAGCTTCAACGGTCTTTTGAGCTGGAATAAACGCATATACACACACTTGTAATCAAAAAATGAGGTGCCTTGATCCAATTTAGGATTCCTCTTCCCTTTTAAGTATATCCCCTAGTCAGTTGATGGGTTGGAAAGAATTATCCAAAGACTCTGAGTATGGAACGGATTTTGTCTTTGAAATGCTCAGGAACATTTATTCAGGTTGGGGCTAATGTTGTGACCTTTTTCACACATCGCCCCATTGCAAATGGGGACCCACTAATTTTTGCTTTGTTTCGGACTTTTGGCTTGATTTTGTTAGTTTACCTGTTGTCTCTCTCTTGTTTTGTCTGTCTTTCCGGGGATGTGCCCATTTGTGAGCTTAAAATTGAAATTTTGGCTAAGTTTGAGAATTAGGGTTTTGAACTCTCCAGCCAATTTAAAATCGAATAAAGTAATCAAGTTGAAATCTAACCTTGGTGTGGCAGTCAATAAGCTTCCAGTAGGTTCCTAGCTAAGTTTCATCGAATTCCAACAACTTACTATTTTTAGTAAGTGTGCAATTTAGGGCATTTTTGAAGTTTCAACAGGCACACTGAATCCAGAACACATCAAGTTGCTTGTCTGCAAATTTTAAGCTGAAATCGACAACTTGATATTTTTAGCAGTTCAGCTTCTGAAGCAAATTTTAGGGTTTATATGCGATTTCTTCAATGCATGTCTGGAGATTCTTTCTGGGTTTTCTGAAACCTATGTAGTGATATAAAAAATCCAGGGCATGATGCATGCAAAGTATAGAAAATTTGAACCTCAACCCCTTGACTACACCTTTGACTTGTGGAGAGATAAAACAAAGAATATTCTAAGTATTTTAAATTTGAAGTGAACACGTCTATATGCGCCTAACCTTGATGAGGGAATGCTGAGGAATATTTTGAGGCGTCTAAACTTGAAGCATAAAGGGTCAAATGCGCCCTAGCTCTGATGTGACTCCAGCAAAGTTTCTAAGTAATCAAAAATGAAAGTACAACCTCCTAAATGCGCCCAGCTGGCAGGAGGATGAATTTGAAATTTTCCTAAGTGTCAAAAGGCAAGAAAATTCACCTGGATGTGAAGAATAAGAATAAACTTTGATTGAAAAATATTTTTCTAAGGTTGAAATTCAAAAAATTAAATGTACCCCTTCGTTTGGAGACACATGAATTTGGTGCTTTCTGAAGGAAATCTTCTTCTGGGTACTGGACGTCTTCGATGAGGAATTGATTTCAAGGTCTTCCACAACTTGCCAAGGATTCTGAGGTGAATATTTTTGATGGGCATAGGATTGATGAATTTCCTAAGGAAAATTTGAAAAAAAAAATTCTAAGGCAAGGAATAAAATGTGTTGTGGACATAAAAATGCCTTGGCGGATGAATTTGAAGTTGGATGCCTAGATGATTTTTTTGATCAAATTCCTGATGAAAACATTTTGCTCGAGCCAAAGTTGGATGAAATGTCAGAGTGAACGCCTCAACCAGTGGAATGAAAATGAAAGCTTAAGTCTCCAAATGCGCCTTAAGGGGAATGAGTGATAATATGGAAATATTCTAAGGCATGAGGAATTTGAAGGAAATGATTGTGCTAGAGAAAAATGATGAACCCTTGGAATGAAAACATGGATATCAGGTGAGTAAAGTGGATTTATATTATTAAGTGTTTTGATGCTCTTCTTTTATCTGTTTTGCAGGGTGAACGTCAAGGCCAGAGCACAATGACTTGAAGTGGTGAAGCACAATGATATTACAACCTTTGAAGGGAGATAAAGTTATGAGTTTCAAGCTCTTCCATGAGATCTTGGTTGCACCCAAAAACATGAAAGAAGAAAAGTTGCAAGAAATGGCTAAGTGTTGGAGTTTCTCCTCAAGGACCCAATGTGCACCCAACGCAGTCAGGCGGATGGAAAGGAAGAAATAATCAAGTCCAAGATAGGAAAGGATGAAGGCCCAAAGGTTAGAAATGATCCTCAAGAACTTCAAAGTTGAAGAACAACATCAAGGAGTAAAATTATCGTTGAGCAGGAGAAAGAAGTTGTTGCCTTGGAGTCAGATCGAGAACTTGTTTGCCATACTAGTCCAGAGAGAAGAACAGTGTGAACGCGTTTACAAACAGGAATCTTCTAGAAGGGTGATGGACATTAATGGCTCATTTATTACCCCACTCCTCTTGGTGGCGGTTTTTAGGGTGAATCTTGTTTAGGGCTGAGGTGGCACAATCTGGGCCATCTAGCTGATTGTAATCTGAGTCGTCCGTTGGACTTGGCCAGCTATATAAAGGGGAATCCCTCCTCATTTGTACCTCATTAGAATAGACATTGAGTTAGACAGTAGACATAGAGTAGAGGGACAACTTAGAAGTAGCTTAGTATAGATTGATAGTGTAGTTGAAGAAGGAAAAGTTTTTTTTTTTTTTGAAAACTTTGTAAGAAATTGTTGTGAACACTCTCTCAATAAAAAGAGTTTTCATTGATGATGATCTCGTCTTTTTTTGTGAGTAGCTAGCAAGGTTTCTTAGTCCTTCTAATTCGAGTAGGATCTTAAAGTAGAATAAATTTTATTTCATGCAAGTAGTTAATGAATGTGGAATGTGGTCTTCAATTTGAGCAAACTTCGTCTATCCATACCACTAGTGTGTTCGCTGATGGTGAATGCACCTTGTGTGGTCAACTGGAATATCGTGTACTTAACTTCGATCATGATTTGTATGTTTATATGCGTCATTGTGATGGTATTTTCATGCTAAGTTGTGATCTGAACACCTTGAGCTACTCCTCTGAAGATTGCACCGGTTCTGTGGAGGTTGTCTGAAGCGAGGAAAAGTAGAGCATGGTTAAAGCTTGTGAGAATTGATCGCCATGTCCCACGCCTTAGAGTAGATTAGAGCCTTCTTAACCCACCACTATTTACATTCAGTACCTTCTGAAACAAGAACTTTATAGACAAACCTTTTGAGCATTCGAATTCCTTTCTCCGCTGCCAAACAATTTTGTAAGTCCCCTTGAAATACCAACAAATCACATCGAGCCAACTGAGGCTATTCACACTGAAGGAACCTTGGAGTTGAACGCACAAACTCTCTCACAATCTTAGCGTGTTGGATACTTTGATCAAGAGAGAATAGGGTAGTCGTTGGCAACTTTATTCTGCGTTGGTGCGGTCATGAAAAACACATCAACAGGTCCACAACGGAGCATCGACCTCCTACTAAATACGATGATTTTGTGCATCATCTATTAATCTATGATCAAGCAGAGCAGACTACATTCAAAGATGCTTGTAATGAAAAAGATAGTAAGAAATGGATGGATTTCATGAGAGAAGAAATGGATTTGTTGAGGGCGAATCACATATGGGACTTGGTATATCTTCCACCAAATCAGAGAGCCTTGAAAAACATGTGGGTTTACAAATTGAAGGAAGAAGATGGTGGCAGGAAATGGTATAGGCCCAGATTAGTGGTCAAAGGATATGACCAGGAGAAGGGTGTGGATTTCAATGAAATTTGTTCACTTGTTGTGAAAATGACTACCATCTGGGCAATTTTGGATTTAGTAAACGTATATGACCTTGAGTTGGAGCAGCTTGATGTTAAGACAATGTTTCTACATGGTGACTTGGAAGAAGAATTGTATATGCAGCAACCTGAAGATTTTGAAAAAGGACATGAAATTTCATGTGCATATTGAAAAGAAGCTTGTATGGTCTGAAACAAGCCCCAATACAATGGTATCTCAAGTTTGATTCCTTCATGGCTGAGCAACAGTTTACCCAGTGTGAATCTGATCCGTGTTTGTACTACAAAGTTTTGGAGAACAGTGAATTTGTTTTGTTATTGTTGTATGTTGATGATATGCTAGTAACCGACACTAGTATGAATGTTGTTAGCAAGCTGAAACATAATTTGGCTAACAAGTTTTTGATGAAGGGTTTGGGGGCAACGAAGAAGATTCTTGGCATGACAATAGTCAGGGATAGGCAGAAAAGAGAAATCAAATTGTCACAAGAAAAATACATTGATAAGGTCCTGGACAAGTTTAATATGAAGGGTGCAAAGGTTGTAAGCACACCTCTTGCTGATCATTTCCAATTATCCTCTGAGATGTGTCCCAAGACACAAAAAGAAAAGTGTATATGAAAGGAATGTCTTACTTGTCTATTGTTGGGAGCCTCATGTACACGAGAGTATGCACACGATCGTACATTGCTCATGCAATGGGAGTAGTCAGTCAATACATGAGCAATCTAGGTAAGGCTCATTAGGATGCAGTATAGTGGATTATGAGATACCTCAAGGGAAATTTTGATTATGTTTTGATTTTTGGAAGAAAAGATGCATAACTGCAAGGTTTTGTTGATTCCAATATGGCCAGTGACTTGGACAAAAGGTGGTCAACTGTTGGTTATGTTTTCACATTGTTGGGGCAACAATTAGGTGGGTTTCCAAAGTGCAAGTGGTACCACTCTCTACTACTAAGGCGGAATACATTGCTCTCATCAAAGGTGCTAAGAAAATGTTATGGTTGCAGCACTTATTGGGTGAATTAGGTTGTAAACGACATGCTTTTACTTTGTTCAGTGACAACAACAATGTTATTCATTTGGCTAAAAATGCATCATTTCACAATCGAATAAAGCATATTGAGTTGAGATATCACTTTATTCAAATTTTTCTTGAAGACGTGTTGGTGTTTCAATTAGCACCTCTAGAGTGCTTATTGGAAACAATCAGCTATTGCAAGTTATGTAGTGTTTGCTTATTCAAATTGGGAGGGGAAGATCCCTCTTGTTGTTGTTTTTTGTGTAAATGAAAGGAATAAAGTAAGTAAACTACTATCCTATCTTTTTTACTCAGCGGTAGGACACAAGGGTGCATAAACACAATGTGTCGTAGCTAAGCTTTTTCTCTAGTTTCAGCAGATCTTAACTACGACTAAACTAGCTTTTAATATATCCTATCTCCTCAAGATTAATAGAGCATGAGAGCATAGGAGCGGGAATGGACGGTTCGATCACTTGGTTGAATCAATCTCCTAGGATGCATTTGAAGGCTCTGAACTCCCGAATCCGTACTGAAATCAAATCCACACAAGTAATATTCCTTACAGTAACTTATATCTCAGGATTCCCAAGGAGGTACCAAGACCTTTCCGAGGTGTAGGTTGAAAAGTAAATCATGAGAAACAACAAAGGGACGATAATATTATCTCTTAAATTCCCAAGGAGCCACCAAGGCCTTTCCGAGGTGTAGATTGAAAGCGGACTATTAAACACAACACACAATGATAAAACCTTGAGACTTTTGGATCAAAGGCATGGTAACTCTCCTGATTTATTAGCTCAATACTTCACCAAAGAATACATGTTGGGATAGCAACTTATCTCGAAGAGACAATCACACATGTTGTGATCAGACCAATGATACATGAACAAAGATTGGACACACCTATCTAAGTAGAGAGAGCACAAGTTGTACTTGATGCTTAACTACAACAAATACGATCCAAGAACGTATACTAAGCAAACAATATGAAGGAAAAATTGCTCAGCGTTTTACTGCCGTGAAATAAAGTTAACAAATAATGAGCCTAAGGCTCTTATTTATAGAACTCAGAGAAGTAGGCAACCCTAAAATCTCCTTGAGTTAACAATCAATTCTTTCCAATCAACAAGATTTATTCCTATGTCTAAAAGTAGGTGAGCAATCAGTTAACTGGAAATCTACTTTAGTTAACTGAAACTAAACAAAGAGTCAACTGGAAACTACTTCAGTTAACTAAAACTAAACAAAGAGTCAGCTGGAAACTACTTCAGTTGACTGAAACTAAACTAAAGGTGAACTTTAATACAAAGTATGCCTCCAAAATTTGAGATCCACAAATTATGGAAGTCAAATTAGACATCCTCAATTAGTGGGATCTGACATGCATGATCTGTGGGACGTGGAGTTAACTTGGAAAGGGGCATCAAGTTAACTCTAGTCATATTTAATGTCTTTTTTAGTTGACTTGGAATGAGGCATCAAGTCAAGTTTAAGTGCCATAAATTCCATTTGGAGGGTAGGACGTCCTTTTTTGAGGTTCCTTTACAACTCACCACTAGTCAACAGTGTCTCTATCCATTCGTTGACTTCCTCAGCCTCTGGGTAGTTAATGCTTTACAAGATGATGACGTGGTGCTTTAGCATTACTTCGCCTGTGACAATCTATTGCTGAAAGTCAATACACTTGGCAGCTGTATCTTCTAACTTGGTAGACAAGGCTGCCACTTTGGCCAACTTGCAACCATCTCGATCATTGAGGAAGGTGTTGTGGATGACATCTCATAATTGATTCTACACTATAACTAGCTCAATGTAATCTCCTCCCTCGCATTGATATTCTATGTTAGGGAAGGATATTACCAACGTTCTTGTGAAGTTGATAATATTTGTGAAAACCCGTCGATAGTTAATCAGCTCTACTGAATTGGCATCATAGACTTTCACCTTATATGCCAGTTGTTCTTTCCAAGCAAACAGATGTTGCTTGTTTTCCTTTGAGTAGACTAATTGATATGCCAATTGCAAGTCTGCAATTGTGACTTCATCGCCTGGCCTCTTTTTTGCTATCTTTTGCTCCGACTGTTGAATCTCTGTGTCGAGTCCATGTGCTTTATCCCTTAACTGGTATAGCTCCACCAGTATACATCATCCTTGGAGAACAAATTCCTCCACTTGATCTCTCAAATGTTTTCCATATGTCATCAACTGATGATGGTTTTGCTCCGCGAGAAGATCCAGCAATTTTTGTGGTAATGCTGAGACGTTCGGGGTGCCATGCATTAAGCTAGAAATGTACATTCTCAACTGTTGATTTTCAGCCTTTAAAGCTACTTTGTCCTTTCCATCCTTAGCCATCATCTCTTGGATGCTCACTGAGGCAATTTCGAGAAGGTCTGCCTCCACCTAACATGTGGTCTTTCCAAGTTTAAGTTTGGACAATGTGAAGTCCTCGACTTGTACCTCATGTATGTTTATGTCCTTGGGTGGGGCAGTAGTCTCTATGATGAACTCATTCTCTGCATTCCTTTCCACATGCACTTGCTTCTTCAATTTCTTTGTCGGAATGTCTTGTGGGACATAGTCGAACTCTATGAATTCAAGTGTATAGGAAGGCCTTTCCCTCTTCCTTCATAGGAAACCTTCAAGCCAGATAGAATCTCAGGTAGCCTTGCTGGAAGGAGGAATATTGGGCCCCTAAATGCCCGATGAATGAGATTGAGCTGGAGTGATGTCTCTCGATGGAGAGTCCAAGTCAATGGGGACTTGTGACTATTGTGATGGTGGTGATGTAGGTGGCTCTGTTTCTATCACAGGCATTGTTTTTGTTGTTGCTTCTTCTTCCATGGGCTTTGTCTCTGCAGCCTCTGCTATGGGTTCTGTCTCTACAGTGTTTATCACAATCACTGGCTCAGCTGCAACGGTCTCGACTATCTCGGGTGTGTGTGTGGTTGTCTCCACATATAACCCCTGTGTTCTTCCCCTTGTGTGTCTTGACATCCGCATCCCTTTGGAAGGATTACTCCATTGCTTCTACCTGGCTTCTTCCTTGACATGGAAGGTAGTGTAGATTGAACATGTGGCGGCTCTGTTCTAGGAAGTACTACCTTCCTTGTCCTCTTGTTGTCTAGGTAGAGTTGACTGTTTCAGACAACTCTACTCGTTCTCTCCTCTATAGATGGGTTTTCTTTCGCATACCAATCCACTCTTCCAAGTGGTTGTGAGTTCACTGAATCTACGAAAAATGAAGGGAGAATGACTTCGCCTTCATCATCTGATAGGCCCTCAATGTCTTCTGACATAAAGTCAACAATTTGTGAGAGCCTAAACCAGGTATAGTTCCTTCTTCATACCTCATACTCATCATCACAATTGACCCAATAATCTTCCATAGAAGATTCATGTGATGAGTGTTGTTCAAGATGCGTTGCATAGAGGCCTTTGGGATCATATGACCTCTCAATAAAGTATTTGAGATTCAGTCTCACCGTTTCCTGGCTCATCAACTTGGCATTTGCCATTGTTCTACATCTATAGAGTCTTATCTGAATGGGAAAGTTTGCAGCTACCTTCTTCTTCAGGCGTAGGTGGGCGTGAACTTCGGCCAACTACCTGAGGAATTCCATGAAGACTACCTTATCTGAAGGGTAGTGTGGCATCATGGCAAGGTGGCCATTGTAACCATACATGTGTATGTAGGTGAATGTGGGGAATTGGATAAACCAATCCGTCCAGTCTTCCATTACCTCCTTGGTTGCTGGTGATATACGCACGTGCATCTCATGGTCAAGGTCTCGTACCGTGTGCATAGTGAAGAGATCACTTATCTGTTTGAAGTGTCATTATGCTTGAGTAAACTCAAGACATGAAAAGTGTTCATGGACCTTCTACACACCTAAGGTCCCCACATTGTTTAGTATCTTGAACTCGCCTTGGAAGACAATCAGGTAAACAAGGTAAGAACACATGTGGAACCCATGAACCTCTAGAAACCTGGTAATTTGTTGGTGGAGTGTGTCACTAATCAGGGTGGCCCAGTCGTAATGTTCTCTTTTGTTGATAATCTTGGCAATTACGTAGTACATCCACGACTAAAACTAATTGCCCTCTTCATGTCCAGTGATCCTGCTAAGTAGAGTGATCAACATTGCATACTCGTCTTTGAATTCTCCTCGTCCAACCAATTTGGGCAAGTTGGCCTTTTTCACTTTGAGCCATCTTTTTGCCATTATTCCTTGGAATTTATCCCTAGCTACTTCGAATGCTCTCTCATATTTTGTCACAGATACTACCACATTGGTCGGGCATGACGGAATAGCAAAACATTTTTCAATGTCCTTTGGTTTCAAGTTGCAAATCACTCTCTCATCCACTGATTGGATTCCTCTCATGGTAGGATTGTAATGTTTAACGCAAGCAATTACAAGCTCCACACTCTGTAACGTGATGGGGATGGACGCAGCTTGAAGCAACCCAGATTCTTCTATGTTTTGTAATGTGATTTGATTCATGCCCTCCAAATCTTCTGAATCTATCACTAGGTTCTTTTGATGTAAGTTTGTGTCAGTCATTTTCAGGAAATCATGGTACAAGGTCGTCTTGGTCTTGTATTGTATCTGGGAGTATTGCATCCTGAAAAACTTAAAGATCACTGTGCACACGACCCTGTTCTGACACTTTCTGAAAACCCCTAAAAATAGTGCCTGCCGAGAAGTATTTTTTTGGAAAAAATATGGCACATGGGTTTTGTCCATGCTTCAATGTTGAACAAACCCAATTCCTCAGATTTTTTATCCTAAAACCCATCTCGTCAAAATTTCTAGAAACAACAAACTTGTTGCCCCTATTTTTGGGGGTTTTTCCGACGGAAAGTTGAAATTGGAAAAGGTGCATACTAGTGTGAATCCAACTGATGCGCTCACAAAGGTAGTCACAAAGGAGAAGCTCGAGTTCTGCAGAGCTTCTCTTGGCCTAATGCAAATGTGACAATAGGCCTGGAAAAGCGAGGGCTAGGAGTGACTCCTTGCAACAATTAATTGGACTTCAAGTGGGATATTTTTAATTGGTGAAGTCCAATGGGCCTCTTTGAGCCGTGTCCCTTCACATTTTGCTTTGTCCCTTCCTTGTTTGTTGTTCCCTTCTACTATAAAATGAGACTCCATTTCTCATAAAAATCACCTTATGAAAAACTCTTTGTATATGGTGTTGTGAAGATAATAAAATATAATTTCCCCTACTTTTCCCGTGGATGTAGCCATTAACGGTGAACCACGTAAATTGTTGTGTTGTGAGTTTTTCTCTATGCAACTATTTTGCTTAAATCTGAATTCTGTGTTTTTGTTTATCTGCTCTTTATTATCAACATATTGTTTCTTGTATTCCTCTGTGTTGAAATGGTTCAACTGCACAATGGTAATTATTGCAATTATAGTAGATTATAGTAGACAGTGGCAACCTGATCAAAATATCAACAATCTTTGTTTGCAATTTGTCTTGCTAAAGTGTATTATATGATCTAAGGTTTCTACACTTTGAGTCCTTTTGGATCCATCTTCAGGGAATAAAGAAAGAAGCATAAATTTTGGATCCTCCTTCTAGATCTATCTTTAGGGAACAAAGGAAGAAACATTTTCCTTCGGATCTTACTTTATTCCTTGGAGATGGATCCAGAAGTACAATCCAAAAGGTGGGCAAAAATTTACAAATGTGGTTGATTCTAAAAGGCATAGATCAACAATCTAATTGTTGTATCCATAGATACAAAAAGTGGGAAAAAATGGCAATTTCTTGTGATAACTCTAAAATCAACCCTAAAATCAATCTTCTGTAGCAGAAAAGTGCTAGTTTTTCGTTAAAGAATGGTAAATGGTTGACCATGAAACTTCCGACTAAATCGTGAAAATTAAGGTTTTTGGCAATTTCACAATATTATTTATGTCAATAAAAATTAGTCTGCATTTTCCAAGGGCTTTCCATAAGCCATGACACATTGGCGATGTGCCATCTTGTTAATTTAAATGCAATGAAAATCCTAACTTCTAAAGCCACTTTTTACAACAATCGACAGGATTTGAAAGGATCAAATGAAAAGATCATTAGTGACACATTTTCATGCTTCTAGTCTTCACAATTTTTAATATCAGTCTGCATCAATTTCTCAATTTTCTAGCCATAATTTTTTTTATACTAGTCCATCAAAATTGAAGAAAAAAACAAAGTTCTATGATATACGCTAGCAGTACACAGTCTTTAAACTCTTCAAGTGTTCCACATATATAATTTTCAAATCTATCATCTATTATTCATATTCCAATGTAGATGTGTTCTACTGTTAACAGAATGCTCGTCAACCCACTTGTCAATGTGTAAAGTGAGGTTGTGATTGGGATTGGCAAACAAAAGCTTAAAATCCTTATAAACAAATCATATAGATTCAAAGATAGACCAATAAATAGGAATTATTGTCCAAATCAAAAGGTAAATGAAGCTTGACAGTAATACTTAAAGAGAAATGATATCTATTATGGGATAAACAAGTTGTCCTTAAAGACGATATACTTTTGTAGCAGATAGAATGTTACAACCACAACCATTAACACTTGAAAATTCTCCTACAAGATATAACAAGTAATTGCAAGGATCCCATGACACAAGGCATTTTCTTAAAATTATTCCTTTTTTACATGGGATCTACCATTATTACTAGAGAAACCATATAAGAGCACAACAATTCACCAACAATCCCTTGATTTCTATAGCCTGCCACTAGGGAGAGAGTTCCATCCTATCATTTCTTTTGTGGCTAATATTCGTCAATTGGCTAATAGTTGAAATTTGGGAATAAAAAATTGGCTAATAGTTCAAACTGTAACGTGACTTGAATCGCCACATTTTTATAAAATTTTATATAGTCTTATTTAAATTGTCAAAGTATTTATTTTATTACAATTTTTAATTCAAAAATTCGCCATAATATTTGATACATTATTAAATCAGATTCGCCTAAATTTTATAAGTTATAATAGAAATCTATATTAATTCGCTAATAGTATATCATAATTATTAGTTGTTTTAGGGCCATATTTCCAATCTTTAGTTTCCAACATTGACTTACAATATACTAGCAATCGCACCTTGGCGTGCAATGGGTACACCGAAGAGTTGTGGAAGATCAATTCCAAAAAAAATGGTCTATTTTTTGTATACATTTGTGTAGTACATGAGGTCAATTGGTAGGTCATTTAGAAAATGATGTTGCTTGTGCAATGAAGGTCTCAATAGAGAAAAGATACCTACAAATCAGCTATGTATCCTCTTATAGGGATCCAAACATGACTCAAACAAAACCTTTCAATGAGGAAGATAATCAGACTCCATTACCAACAGGCTCAAGTTATTTTTGAAATAGAGAGAGAGGGAGACAAAGAGGGAGAGATAGGGATAAAAGAGGAAGAGATAAGAGGGGGGAGAGAGAGAAAGGGGGGTAAGGAGAGGAAAAAATAGAGTGAGACATAAATAACAAAGAGAGAGGACTTGAGAAAGAGAGGGATAGAGAGAAATAGATAGATAAAAAATAGAGAGAAGTAGAGATAGACAAATAGAGACGAACAAAGGGAGAGAGGGAGAGTGGGAGAGAAATAGGGGAGGAGAGATAGAGGTATATGGGAAGAGAAGGGGAGAGAGATAGAGAGACAAATAGATAGATAAAAAAATAGAGAGAAGTACATATAGACAAATAGAGACGGACAAAGGGAGAGAGGGAGAGTGGGAGAGAAATAGGAGAGATAGAGGTATATGGGGAGAGAGGGAGAGAGAGAGAGAGAGAGATGGATAGAAAGAGATAGAGAGAGGAGTGAGATAGAAATATAGAGATAGAGATATAGAGTAGGAGAGAGATGGAGTGTTAGTGGTGGAAATGAAATGCTTAGTTGAACATATCAGGGTATAGACAAATAGGGGTATTGAAAATTTCAATAAAAAAGAGATATGTAGGATATATGGTGAAAACAAGGGAGTGATTTAATATGAATGGTGTACTAGGTGGTGTTGTAGAAGTAGAAATTTGGGAAAACCCATGGTTAATATTCGGTGCCTAGCCTTTGACAAGTTTCCCATGGGATCAAGAGAACTTGTCTTCTTTCATCTTGGCACAAGGAGGGATGAGATTGCTTGAATTGTGTCTAATGGACTTCCAGTGAGTATAGACATGTTATATGTGGATTTGATATAAGGCTTGGTTTACCACAAGCTTTGTCTAAAAAGTCTCCTTGTTTTGGCATGTGGATTTCATACACCAAGATAAGACCTAAAAGTTCAAATTTACCTTTTTATTAAATTTTCCACAATAGAGTTTCATACACCATTTGACATGTTGGATAAAAAATGACC
The DNA here is from genome assembly GCA_007258455.2 of Sequoia sempervirens. Taxonomy (NCBI): domain Eukaryota; kingdom Viridiplantae; phylum Streptophyta; class Pinopsida; order Cupressales; family Cupressaceae; genus Sequoia; species Sequoia sempervirens. Next base: position 72,675,399 of record VDFB02000003.1, on the reverse strand, counting down.
TTTACCTTTTTATATATTTTTTAAAACTCTTAAACACATACTTTCACATGAAATACTATTCATTAATCTTGTATTAAACTTTAGGTATAATCCATTATAGTAACTAAACCTTTGATTGTCATAATCCTCCTGTCAAATTCTTCACAACATTTAAGGTAAGTGAAGAGGTTTAATCTCTCAGTTGGATTTCTATTAATAGAAACTTTTGAACATCATCTTGTGTGTTTGATCATTTTACTTAGTTAACACAACCAACAGATAATCAGTAAACTTTTAACTTTCATTTGGTCATATCTTTTCATCAAATCATACATTTTGATTAGAATGTAGATCTTTTCATATAGGTCATAAATTATTTCATGGATTGACGTGATGATACTTGTAATATTATTCTACTCAAGCATGGATCATGATGTTTCACCAAATTCAATTGTATAGTTTTTAAGTCATATTCATGAGCATGAATGGTAGACTTAACATTCATTACATCTAAGTGATGCTCACAAGGATGAACCATTGAGGCTTCCCAAGTGGTGCCTTGATCCCAGCACTACACTCTGACTCAAGCACCCTTAACCATGGAGTTTTCCCCCAATATCAAGTCCACTTAGCTTGCTGCCCCATCTACTATGGTTACCCCTACTTCTAACCCTCTCACATAAGAATGTTAAATTTCATTTGAAACCATCCAACATCTCCTTTCACAATTGATTGTACAATTAGAATAATCCATTGGCATCTTACAATAGGCTTCAAAGTCCTTGTTTTGCAGCCCTAAGTTTATTTAGTTCATCAAATCAATGTTTATCAAAGCAGGTCCACAAACCTAGTGACCATTTGCAACAATGAAGATTTGTGAACTATTAAAATCTAAAGAAAAAATACATCAAGTGGTTAATGCATTGGGTTTTCATTGTGAAGGCCCAAGTTAAAATCATCAAAGAGACATTTATTGTTTCTATGTGATGACTCCTGGTCTTCCGTTGTTATAGCTTCTAATAAATATTTTTGCGTTGTTATCTAAATATTAATAATGATCTAAGAAGCTAAGTGTTGTGTTGCTCATATGGAGGTAGATATTAGAATCAGTTGGCTTAGATGCCTGTTTGAGCTATAGTTCTAGACTATCAAATATATATTTTTAAATCCATTGCAGTATTTTCTTGGAATATGTTGTGAAAATTCATAGACCACCCACTGTTGGACATGGGTATATATATTTCTTTACACGTGCTATATCTAATCATGATCTATATGTTCTAAAGTTTCTGAAAGATCATCACTATTATTTGGGCTCATTCTTGGTGGCACACCAGCTTTTCCCTCTTTCGATCTCAGTTACATTTTTTTCATCTACATGGACTCCACAAACAACAAAAGATGATCCACAACTTAGAAAAAATGAAATTAAAGTTTAATGCAATGCTGATTTATGTTAAGTACTTTTTGTTTTGGGGAAGGATATATTCATTACTGTAACAACCCTGCATAAAATCAGGCATCCTACCCAAAACATTGGCAGCGAAGTTGTCTCAGAGAGCTCTTTTCTTCCTTTCCTTGCTGGGAACAGAATTGGCAGCATAAGGCCGATTTTGTTTGTGTACTGGACAGGAAAGGAGGATGATACATTTATGATCTCTTACCTGCTCATGTTCTAAGAAAAATGTCATATTTTGAGCACACGAAATCAAGAAACTATTGTCTCTGCCAAATGGGTTCTGAGGTAAATAGTCCATGCATAATGGAGGCAGTCTGCTGCTATAACAATCACTGTCACTCAGATAACTTTGTTCCTCCTTTGAATGATGATAACTTTGTTCCTCCTTTGAATGAGATTTTGAATCAAGATGCCTCCTTAATCACTGTGGCAGAAAAGGACATTCCTTTCAGCATTCCTCAGCAGAAATACCTTTCATGCAATTAGGGATGAGAAAGTCCAAAGATATTTCTTATGGCTTGGAAAGCCAGTTAAATATAATATTTTTCACATGATTCTTCACTCCATTTGGTTTAATACGTTGAATCAGATTGAATCATAGAAACTACTGGTAGTAGTAATCAGTGTTAGACACTTGGAAAGAAACATACAAATGGGAAGTATAAGATAGAGATTGTAATTTCTTAATTGCTACAAATCAAACATGGATACATTTTTCTGTCATTAAAAATGAAAACATAAAATCTGGATTGTGATTCCTTTTAGATGATAAAAATAAGATAAGATGTTTCTCTCTGAACCATCGGATTCCACAAAACTTCATTTGTGGAAATGAGATTCCATTCAGCCTATGGGCAGCTGTAGGAGAGCAGTGTCATCACAAACATCACATTCATCTCTTGTATTGACAGTGCAGGATGAAACATTGTAGGTTAGCCCAGCCTCACAATCAAGTATTATATTTTTCACATGACTCTTCTCATTATAAATAGGAGGGATAAATCTGGATTGTAATTCCTTTTACGTGATAAAAAACCAGATATGATGTTTTTCTCTGTGTACCATCAAATTCCCCAAAACTACAATAGTGAAAATAAGAATCCTTATCCACAAGTAGATATAACCCATGAAAGTAAGCACCACCATTTCCAGGGCTCCTCTGAGTTAAAAATGTTGTGACAGGATTTCCTTCTCAAATTAACATTTAAGGCAATTAACTCTTTTTCAACTTATGCAGCAGAAACAATAGTATAACCTGTCAGCATGACCACTTTGATTCCTAATTTCTGAAATTAGTAAAAAACCAAAAAAAAAACTTAAATCCATGAAAACAAAACAAAATAATGAAAAACAAACATCAAAAACTGAATGCATCCTAAAAGCAAAAAATTGATTAACAGCTGACCTTAAGTTTGTTAACTGCTTTTGCTGCTTCTGGCCGGATGTGGTCTGCCACACTAAATACTCCTAGAAATTTTGTATCTACTCCTACATGCTACTGTGGAGCCTTCCATATTCCACGTGTCTAGTAAATCTATAATCCGCCATTGGAAAAATGTTAGCAGTCTGAACACAGATTAAATTTTCATCTTTTCTCAAACAAACGAAAAAACTTGTACAAGGAATACCGCCACGTCAACAATGGAATTTGCCAGGAAACCCCATTGCAAATTGCTCAGTGGTTATTGGCATCTATGATTGCTAGCGGTATGAGCTCCCTTGCCGATGCTTTTCATCTCGCTCAGACTTCACTCTCTCTGCCTGTTTAACCCCATCCTCCTCTTGTTTTTTCACACACCACAGTTCTTCCTTTAATTTAAGAGGCTTTCGTTCTCGAATACCAGAATGGCCCTCTGTTTACCACGAAACCCATTCTCAATCTTCCGTGCATTTCACTTCTGCACAACGTGCCATTGTCGATGATTTTGTGTAGTGATTGGGAATGTGAGACAACAAGCAGGGCTCTCCCTCTCTGTCCGCCTGGTGGAAGACAACAAAGGCCTACAAAGGCTCTGCCCCTTCCCAATCAAACTAAGACCAACCATTAACCTTGTTCTCTCGGAAAGTCGTTGAAAAGAAATGGCATTGTCGTACTGGTGAAGAATGCTATGGAGTACAGAGCTCTGCCACCGCCTGAAAAGACGAAAAGCAATGGTGAGGTGGAGTAAAGTTACAGGAACAGCGGCAGCTTACTCCCCACGACTTTGAGGCAAATTTCAACGGTCACGATTTGAATGATCGCCATGCATGCCTTTTCCGAATCGCCTTCGACGTAATCAAACATGGGATAAATAAGATAACAAAAATTAACAGATAGGATGACTTCAATCATCTCCAAGACTATCCGAAAGAGTCAGCCATTGATTATTAATTTTAGGTGGGCCTCCTTCAAATTGGATACGCCTTCGGTGTAAAATATAACAACCCCGGTTGTATTACACGAGGTAAAATGTACATGCTCATGGGGCCCGAAATTGCTTTTGGATTGTTGATCTTCTAAGATCAATTATCCAAAAGCAATTTTAGACCCCATGGGTATTAAATATTGTGGATACATTTTACCTCAAAATATACTAAGGGTCACTAGATTATATTTTGAGTCAATGGTGGCAAGTAAATATTATAGTCTACCCCTTAAACCTAAGTTACCGGATTCGTACCCACAGGCCTCGAACCCGGTTCGCAATCCTACGGTGTGGTCAGTTCGCCGCACGTCGCTATCGTCGGCATCTTTGCCCAGGTACGCTGGTGCCACCGCATACCCAGAACCACGAGAACCCACGCCCAAAACTTAAAAAGTGGGCCCAAAAGTAAAAAAAAACAATTTTTTAATTTCTATTTTGCCTCTTAACCCTAAAACGACCCAATATGAGGCCTTTCAACACTAAAACATTTCATTTTTACCTCTCATTTTGCTCTCTCCATATTTTCTTTCCATCTTAGCATTTTGAAGGGAGGTGATTGCATTTGAAGGAGATCGATTGTGGAGTGGCAAATAGCTTCTACAAAGGAGATTTAAGTGTTCAAGGTATGCATTTAAACCCTATTCTTTAATCTTTTGATGAATTTTTTTAAGTTTCTTAGTTTTTGATGGATTTTTTCAAGTTTGTGAAGAAGTTTTTCAAATATATATATATTTTTTTCATTTTTTTTATAGATTGCAACAATGGCCAGTAGTCAAAGTTCAGTGGGTGGGGATGGAAGCCAAAAGTTCAAAATTGATAAAGGATCTCCTTTATGGAGACATACCACACGAATTTCACAAATTCCTGGAGGTGGGGGGTTTGTTTGGAAGTGTAATTTTTGCAATGTACAATATAATAGCTCCTACTACCGAGTGAAACTTCATTTTATGGGCCCTGGTGGTAAAGGGATTAATATGTGTGTGGGCCCAGATAAGAAGGGGTTTTCTGCTGTACAAATAGCAGCATTTATAAAAGAACAAGAAGATGCTGACAATTCCATTGCAAGAGGAAAACAAACTAGTTATAGTTCCGGAAAGAAAAAAACAACATTACCCACTCATCAGATAGTTAGGCCCTCTAGACATCCCTTCTTGTCTATACCCTCTACGGAAGAAGAAGATGAAGAACCAGAAACCACCACCCGCAAGAGAGGTCCATTAGAGAAGGCATTTAAAATGGAGGCAAGAGATATTGCTGAAGAAAAAATTGCACGTTGCCTCTATGCCAATGGTCTTCCATTCAACTTGGTGAGATCACCATATTGGAAGGACATGGTGTCAACAATAAATAGTGCACCTCCTGATTTCACAAGTCCTGGGTATGAAAAGGTGCGTACCACCTTATTGCAAAAAGAGAAGAAATATGTAGAGGCCCAACTAAAACCAATTAGAGATTCTTGGGTTGAAACAGGTGTATCTATTGTTTCCGATGGATGGAAAGATTGCAAAAACCGTCCATTGATTAATGTTATTGCAGTGTCCCCCAAGGGGGCAATGTTTTTGAGGGCGGTTGACTGTGAAGGGGAAGTGAAAGATGCAGTGTTCATTTCCAGGATTCTCATTGACTCCATAGAGATGGTGGGTAGTGAAAATGTTGTCCAAGTAATTACGGACAATGCAAAAGTTTGCAGGGCTGCAGGTGCTTTGGTAGAGGCTAGATATGAGCACATCTTTTGGACACCGTGCACCGTACACTCCCTCAATTTGGTGATGCAAGCAATTGGCAACCAAATAGAGTGGGTGAAAGAAATATACCAAGAGTCTGAGGAGATCCAGATGTTTGTGACAAACCACCATATGTCACAAGCAATTTTCAGAACTTTTTCAACATTGGAATTGTTGAAGGTAAATTTTAAAATTTAATTTATTTAGTTTCATTTATCATTTATGTCATGTTTTACATAATTGAATAAAATAATTTTTTGTATTATTTACATATTTTAAATGTGTTATTAACTTACTATTAACATGTTCTTAGGTTGTCGAGACCCGGTTTGCATCTCACACAATTGTTCTGAGACGACTTGTGAAGGTGAAAGATGCATTGAGTCAAATGGTTATTAGCAACCAATGGGGTATATGGAAGCAATCAAATTCAGAGAGGGCCCAAAAGGTCAAGGCATTGATCTTGCATGACGATTGGTGGGATCGTGTGAATTATGTATTGGAATTCACCGAACCTATCATGTCTATGCTTCGGTTTGCTGATACAGATGAACCATGCTTGGGGGATGTCTATGATAGCATGGACACAATGTTGGAAAAAATAAAAATAGAAATACAAAAAAAAGAGAATGATCCTGAAGACACCTTGTACAAAAGGGTGGAAGCAATTGTTCTTCATCGTTGGAACAAGATGACAACTCCATTGCACCTCCTTGCATATGCCCTATCTCCGAGGTACTATACCACTGAAGTACTTTCTATCCCAGGGAGAATACCGCCATATAGAGATTTTGAAGTTGCTAATGGGTATAAGACGACATTTAGTAGAATGTTCAGTGATCCAAAAGTGCATGCAAGTGTCATGAGAGAATTTGGAATGTTTGTCACAAGAAAATCAAAAAATCATACCGCTTCTATTGCTAGAGACCAATACAAAATGGATGCTCTTACATGGTGGTACCTCCATGGTCAAGATTATATGTACCTCCAACCTCTTGCAATCAAGATCCTCTCACAAGTAAGTTTTTTTATTTTATTTTTAATTTTGTTGGTTTTCTCTCCAGGTTGCAAGCTCTTCTGCCGCTGAACGGAATTGGAGTACATATTCCTTTATCCACTCAGTGAAGCATAACCGGTTGGCTGCAAAAAGAGCTGAAGACTTAGTGTATATTCATTCCAATTTGTGTCTTCTGTCACGTAAGGATCCTCAATACAGGCAGGGGGCAGCGAGGCTTTGGGATGTAGCACCCGAGTCTACTGACTTGGATGCAACCATTCAGGATCTTGCTAGAGCCACTATGGATGATGTGGGTGATATTGATGACATATCACATGGTGTTGGATCCGCTTTGGGTTCAAATGATGATGATTTTGAAGTTGAAACCGCTCAAAATCCAAGTCATGATGATTCTGACAATCCTTTTGATGATTGATGAGCACTTGAACAATGAACATTGAATCATGTTTCAATGTTTCATGAACTACATTTTGTAATTCAGTAATTTTATTTGAATATTTTTCAACTATCAATTGGCATTTAATATTTATCTTTGGCATTTGGCATTGATCAATGATCAAGTATCATACTATGAAATGATTTAGTTTTACAATTCTCTATATTTCTCTTATTTTTTGTATATATAATACATATATATAGATTTATAATATATAAAATTATTAATATATATATATATATATATATATATACACACGTACCCATACGTACCCAAACCCCTAAAAAAAATTTGCCCGTACCCACGTACCGGGTTCTCATACCCGAACCCGTCCCCGAACTCGAACCAGTAACTTACCCTTAAACCCATTGATAAATTCCACCCTTGGGCCCCTAATTTTCCATAAGAACTATTTTTTTAAATTGGAAGGATTCAACATCATAATTAATGAATTTTCTTATTATTTTTCAAGATTCACCATATTTTCTACAAAAATTTAGTGATGTAAAAAAATGCCAATAAAATTAATATTTTTTTTTGAAAAAAAAGGAAAGATTTGCAAATAAAAATTAATATTTTTTCCCCAAAACATGAAAGATTCTCTAGGATTTTATATCTTTTTTTGAGGGGGGTTTCTTAAAGATATCACTGGTTCCATCCTACTAAGGAAGTAGAAAAGTTTTACAAAGAAATAACTTGGACAAAAGACAAAAAGTCATTTGCCAACATAACGAGGACTATCTTCTCTGTAAAATATTCATTATTTACATGGCCTGCCAAAGAAGATTCTGTCAACAACATGAATAGGCAGAGCATATGCTGGATCTATTGACTTTAGTCCAGGATATTCCAACAATGAAAGACCTGTATGAGTTGACACAAAGCCACCATAAAATATTAAATTTAAAACTATAAACATCGGAAGTATTTTTTCCCATGGGCCTTCCAATACCATCAATTATTAAGATTTACTCTGAGATGTTACATGTCCATAAGATTTCCTCAGAAATGTCATCCAAGAAATCCATAAATTTACTCAGAAATGTCATATAAGGCTTTGTACCTGCAATGCCAAAGTATGTATGGAACACATCCACAGCATCATCTGGCCTATCTGAGATACCCCCATTCTCCTTATCCTGCATTTCAGTTGCATGGTTATAAATAAGATTGTAAATCCAGAAACAACAGAACCTACGTACTCTGATTTGAGCATGATGTAAATGAACCTGACAATCTAGGATGAAGTTCTTGAGTTTCTCCTTGTCTATCCAATGTACTCGATCAATCATGATCAAGCTTGATAGAACCCACCAAGAATAACACACCTGTATGGTGTAAAAATAAAATGTGAACATCAGTATATGCTACTACAATTTCTCTTTAGTATACACCTCAAGGAAAAATAAAAGTGATCTGACTCTATTTTATAAGAACAAATTTGTAATCAGTTTTCCAACATTCTTGAATTAGATCTCTGATAGTACAAACTGGGCATCTGAAATCTTACGTCTGCAAGTTTCTCAGGTCGCCCATTAAGACCTCCAGTTTTTACTTCCCGCTCACAGAGCCACCATCCAAGAAGATCCCTATCCACGTGACTCAGAGCACCTGTTATTGCAAGGGCACCGACACAGCAAAAAACTGCAGCACAAGGGAAATAGCAACAATTGAAGGGCTGCCACCATTTTATCATATCCATATCCTTCAGAAACAAGGCAAACTTTGCACTTGCAACATTTTGTGGTTGAAATAAGTTATCTATCTGTATTGTGGAGAGGTGGCGTGAAAAAAGACATATGTATGGTTCACCAAAAGGTGCATGATTTTTGACTATGAATATTATAGAGGAAAGATGGATTTGATTCTGTATTACTAATTTCTTCTCACAGCCATAAAATCAAACAAGAAATGGTCTCAACAAATTATCTAGAGCGAGGAGAACTTTCATACTTTGACCTGCATGTGATTCTCCACCAGGAGTACACCCAAATCCACCATCAAAATTTTTACAACTCGCAACATATTGGTTGGCCTTTCCAACATCAATCTTATCTAGTCGATGTAAAATTGACAAGCAACAAACTGCAATGTAAGAAAACCTAGAAGCAACAAACATGTCAGTGTAAAGGACGTAAGCAACAATATAATCACTTTAACCTCTTTCACAAATGGATTTTATTTAACTTGAAATAAGGTTATGTAAAAAATCACCTAGTGTCAATCTCTCCCCATTCATCACCTGTGAAGGATCCATCCTCCTGTTGCAATCCCATGATATCTGATAGCAAGATTTATGGTAAACAAATTCCTTACCAATGTTTCCAAAAAATGGGGTATTAGGGAACTTGACAAAAAAAGGTAATGTGATAGAAAATAGAATTGGGGAGGTTTCCAACAAGAACAAGTCTGAACTCATACATGTGAACAAATGAATTTTATACACACACACACACAGATTTTGTACAGGCACAAATGTCAAAGTTTTCACTTATAAGTCAACATATATTAAACGTGTTTAACAAGTAATGTAATGTTATTTTACAGAAAATATTTGACCTGTATCTAAGCTACTGCCACCAAATTTGACAAATGAATGCTTTCAGATTTCATGATCCTTAAATTAAATTCCTATTATGTTTTTCTCAGGACCAAATATAGCATTTGTTAGAAAAAATTCCATTCTTCCCTTTCTAATGAAAACCCCTCATTTTTGCCAAAACCTTGTAATCCACATTTTTCTATTAGTTCAAAACTAAAATGGATAAAAACTGACAACTTTAAATGGAAATAAATTTGCAAAAATGGTTAACAAACAGACTAGAAGACAATTCATGAAAACTTTTAACGAACTCAGCTTTTTTTGGTAGTTCTTCTTATTGTTCCTAATGTATCTCAAAAGTGTTACATCATGAATCTATGCTAAGCTCCAAAGCAAATAAAAGGATACAAGTTGCCGTCTTGTCTGCATCAATAACATCTAACTTGTCAAGTAGGGCCAATATTTGAACAGCACTCAAGGTATACAAAATATGAGGGTCATGCCCAATATTTCCGCTAAATCCACCTGCATGGAAAACAAAACAATTCTAACAAAAATTATTTAGACACAATAATCTTAATCTTAAATCCCATCTCATAAGATAAATGTAGAAAAGTAATCACACATTGCTTCCATTGAAATTTAGAGATGCAAGAATGAAGCATTGAACTATAATAACAGGAAAAAAGGTAGCACTGAAAGCAACAAATACTTTCTGTCTGAGGACACATTGTATAGCCCAACTCAACAAAAGAAAAAATCTAGATCAAATATCAAATCTAAGCTTATTGCAAGAGCTACATTTATGCATGACACTAGTTATCCTCTGCAGCATAAGACAGTCAAAAGTATTTCTTTTGTATCATCCAAAAGTCAAAAACAAATACGCATGAACTTTGTGCAGGTGGTTGTCATTATCTAACCCACAAAAGTTTCACAATGTTGCTTCAGTAAACACAAGATGAGATAGATATCGAGACCAACTAGAACCAATTTTTGAAGGCCATTCTCAAATAACATCTTTCAATTATGCCTCTCAAAAGGCATCAAGCTCTCCCTTAGAGATAAAGAACTTGACCATTTCATTGTTGTGATGTAAGAGAATTGCCCATAATATAACATGCCTAAGAATTCCCTCTACCAAGCAAAATATGATAATGTGAAGAACTTGTAAGCTCTCCCCTACGAATAAGCTCTCCACATATTCTGCCTATAGACACCTAAAATTGGCACTTTGTCAATTCCAATTATTTCTTCCATAATTGATCATTTACATTTGATCAATTACCCCCGTTCCAACTTCTATAATAATAAAATAATATTTTATTATTTAACTAATATTTCCCACTAATCCTGTTATCCTTGTTTCTCATCTAAAATCATTTTTCCAATTCATCCCTAAGGTCTAACCCTTGGTAAATAATTATTTGATAATTATTTACCTGGACCCTTTATCCTCTTTTTCTCCCAAATTAAATAAATATTTCTATTTATTTAATTGTCCATTTTGTCCACTTTCCATCATCTAGCCTAATCCTCTATTATCACCTAATTACCCTCTAGTCGTGTGCACATGGGATAATCAATGATTAACCTTAGATTTGACCCACTCAAGTCCCAATAAGAATCCATAGATTTGACCCACTCAAGTCCCAATAAGAATCCACTTGTCACAACATGTACATAACAAGTGGTACTCAAGGGTATGGCCAAAGCTTTTGTTCCTTGATTTTTTAATTGGCCTAGGTACTTGGGGCATGGGGCAAATCTATCTCTTTTCTATAAACCCAAATTTAAAATTCCCCATGTCCTTGGAAATATGGGACAATCCAAGATTTTCCTTTTTAAAAATTCTCCCAAGGTACTTTGAAGTTTTAGACACTTAAAAATGTCCTAATCATATCGTGCACTGAGATTTTGATTATTAACACCATTTCTCTCCTATCACATCTATTTAATTAAATAATGTCAATTGTTTAATTAAATTCACTATTTTCTCCGATTAATCGGATAATTAATATTATTTGATTAATTCACCACCTTCACACTAATTTTCATCTCATTTGATTAAACAATGCAAATTATTTAATTAAATCTCCTAAATCTTCTCATTTGATTAAATAATGTGAAGTATTTAATTAAATGTCAAATCCCCATTTTGATTAAATGATTTCTAATTGTTTAATTAAAATCCCTAAATTCCCTCCACTTGCACAATTAAATAATTCTTAATTGTTTAATTGGCTATTTCCTCCAATCATTGAAAGAATATTCTCATGGAATATTCCTCCAATTCAAATTCAAATATTTCTCTCCACATGGAAATATCTCCCACATGCTCCTAAAATTAAGGGATTTGTTATTGTCTCAAACAATTTGAGCCCTTGATTACCATTATTGATCCATGTCATTGAGCAATCTCAATCTTTGATTTGATCATTGATCCATGCCATCTTCTCTCCTTCATTTTCATCCATTGATTAGCCAATTTGATCCTAACCATTGATTCATTCCAAAAGTCTATAAATAGTTCTCATTTTACATGGGAATATATTCACGAGCATTCAAGTAACTACACTATACCAAAATTCCTACTCACCATTATCATTTAACATGATTTGTGAATCACCATTGCTACCAATTCATCAACTTTATCAAGCTTTGCATCATTCAACCATGGATTAGGTTCAAGCTGAGCATTCCACATCAATCCAGCACTAATGTTCATTTGAATTGCCTTGTTATTTCATGTTTTAATTGAACACTAATTGATCTTTGTGAACAATCTCATTGGAATATGGCTTAATTAGATCAATTGTCTTGTTTTTTAGTTGATTCTTATGCTATTTGATCTGATTAATCTTCCATATTCACAATAGTACCCCATCAATTCTTCACCATCCACTATCTCCCATGTCCAGTCCAATTCCCACCATTGATTTTCTTACAATCATGGAGCCACCCTTTTCAACTAATCCTCATTTGCCATTTGTCCAATCCTCCTTGCTTGAGAGCTCTCATCCATTTTGAGTCCATGATCCTTCAATTGCATCTTAGCCATCCATTCAATCTTAAGTGTTTTTAACTTTTTTGTTGTTGGTGATTGAGCAATTTAGGTTGTTTTAAGTTGCTAACTTAATGTCACTTCCAATTGCACACACCGCCACTTTCTATTTGCTTTGTTTGCCCATAAATTCCTTATAAGTGCCAAATCCTTCTACATGAGGGTCCTTTGTTGGAAGGTCAATGCCTTCGTCCCCTTGGATAGGTTGGTGCTTGTCCAACCCGTCACGGATTTGTGACATGGCTTAACCGCTTCCTATGGATCTTGTATAAATATGGGTTTGTATTGGGCGTTAATAGGTCAATCTTTTGGCACAACGGCAAAGCCATTGCAACAAATGGTATCAAAGTGAGGTCACGGGTTTGAATCCCGCGATCGCGCTTTGGGGGGGGGGGATTATTGGAAGGTTGGTGCCTTCGTCCCCTTGGATAGGTTGGTGCCTGTCTAGCTTGTCGCGGATTCATGACATGGTTTAACCGCCTCCCATGGATCTTGTATAAATTCGGTGTTTGTATCGAGCATTAATAGGTCGATCTTTTGGCACAACGACAAAGCCATTGCAACATCCTTTGGGAGGGCCAGGAGTGCCCTTGCATTAGCACATACCAATTCATCATCACCCTCATAGGGTAGTCACCTTAAAAATGTGGTCTTCGTCTACCACAAATGTCATATCACTAGCATATATTCTTACAATGTTATATGAAATTTATATCTCTTCCTTACATATGGGTTTGAAAATTCTTAAAGAAACCCCAATAAACCTTAGTGTGGGATGTCATGTCTTTGAAATGTTTAACATGATAATTGATCTGAGTTGCCAAAGGAATATCTTGTGTCCACACCTTTCTCAAGAATCTAGGTAGTCTCTTTATAAAATAAAATATTAGACAAATGATAAGAGATCTATACCGAAATTGATACCAGTCATTCCCCTTTGTTCAAGTGATGTTCTCCAAAATTTGTTCATGCAAGACCTCAAATAGGTCAAACTCCTTCCCTTGCACTACCATTTGGTATGCATTGAGTATTGACAAGTTGTAGAAGCCTCTCTGTTTACATAGTAGATTTTGTATGTGATGCCTAGGGTTGCATAATAATGTATTCAAGAGGGTTTCTATTCTTAGATCTTCTCTTTCAAAGGTTCTCTCCATATTTTCTATGTAGCTCAATAGGTTATCAACTCCTGAATAGCAAGGTAGCTTGATGTGCAAGATGCCTCTAAATATGTCATGAATCTTGTATGTGGGAATTGTATATTCTTTATTTGAATCATCCCCTTTTGTTTCTTTGATTTGTAGTGCCTTCTCTTCTTTTGTGGTGATTTTTGTGGTAGTTTCTTAATTTTTCTTGGGCTTCAACCCTTTTGGCTCCTAGTACTATTTTGGATCTTCTTTCTAGTTCTCCCCAAAGTCAAGCTTCCATTGCCTCTTCATTGTTTGTGCTACAATTGCTACTATCTACAAAAGTCTCCCCTTCTAAGTTTGGGTCCTCTTCAATTTCCTTCTTGGGGATTTTACCTAATGAATACAACACTTTGTAATCTTCCTCCCTCAAATTATCTTCTTGTGCCACCTCAACATATGTGACACTCATGTCTACATAGATGGGCATATGTACTATTTTATCCACAACAAAAAATAATAATTATCCCATCTAAAAATCAAAGACTCCATTACAATTCACAAATCACTCTACGTTCAACAAGATGTTGAATGGGTCAAAGGGCTCTTTCATCTCAATAACTTCAAAGTCTATTCTTTTTCTTGTTCCCAATAAATTGACTTCAATGTTGCACCATGTTTTGATGGTACTTATGGCAATCCCATCTACCAATGCAATATTATATGATGTATCATACAATGTTGGTTCACCTCATTCTTCCCACTTTTTTAGGCATGATATTGACATTTGCACCAAGATCTACAAATATATTCTTAAACCATTTACCATGAACACATAGTTCAACCATAATGGGTTTTTCTTAGAAGTCTTTACCACATTTCTAAGCAAACGCCTCAAATTTCTGGTTTTACTCTTATTCCAGTACTTTGCAAATTGTTTTAACATTTCTAGTATGTTATCTTTTTCTACAAGATTGGCCAAATTCTTTAATAATTGAGCCTCCTTTCCAGAAAAATAGGATTTTCAATTATCTTCCTTCTTATTCTCTTAAGCAATAATCTTAGCTTCCTCAACTACTAAATCATGTTTCTCTTTGGTCAAGAAACACTCATCATCATCCTCTGAATATTCAAGTGTTTTCCCTTTAGCAATGTCTTTTCATCCTCTAGTGACTATTGCAACTTTGTTTTTTCTTCCACATTCTATCAAAGCCTTTTGTCTAAGCTTCTCTTTCTTCTCCATGTATTATTTATCCAATTGTTCTTCCTTTGTCAAAGAGGATTGATCATTTTACTCATCATCCAATTCTACTTTCAAACACCATCTAAATCTTTAGGGGTTTGATTTTGGTATTCTCAATACTTTTGCCACTCAAGATGCATGTCACCCAAATAGCTCTACACTCTTTGTGGGTGTGAATGCATTATTATAGTATTGTTTGGCCCTTGGGAAATTGAATCTTAAAGAATCATGATTAGGATCACCATACAATCCATATAGTGTATTTTCCTCCTCTAGTGACTATCGCAACTTTGTTTATTCTTCCACATTCTATTAGAGCCTTCTACCTAAGCTTCTCTTTCTTCTCTATGTATTCTTTCGCCAACTTTTCTTCCTTTGTCAAAGAGGATTGACCTTTTTCCTCATCATCATCCAATTTTGCTTTCAAACACCATCTAGCACCCTAGGGGCTTTATTTTGGTATTCTCATAATTACTTTTACTCCTCAAGATGCGTGTGGCCCAAATAGCTCTTCACTCTTCATCAGTGCAAATGAATTCTTATAGCACTACTTGCTCCTGAAGCAGCCAAAGCTAACATAATCATGACTAGGATCACCATAGAATCCACATACTCTCCTATTTTCTTCTCTACACTCATTTGCAAAGTGGCCCATATCACTGCACTTGTAGCAAGTGACCTTTTCTTCTCCTTTGTCCTCATCCTCAACCTCTATCGCATCCTCCTCTGTAATCATTTTGATAGCCCAACATTTCATTCTAAGGATAATTAAAGAGTGGGTTTTCATTCATGATTTGTGATGTGTTTTGTATTGTATTAATATTGTGTTGATTTCTCCATCGAGGTTGGCTATAACCATCGTCTTGTGTATTAAATGCTCTCTCTGCCAACACTATGGCTCTCAACATTCCTTTGTGCATTGGTTCATTGTCCTTACACTAGTGATTACACCAAGGCTCATGTTCATCATCTTGCCTTCACCAGAACAGAAGGGATGGACATCATTCATTTCATGATTGTCCCACTCTTTGCAAATTCTGCAATATACACTTTTTAATTTTCAAGGTGCTAGTATCATATTTGTACTCAATGTCACCACCCTTTTTCGCTCATTTCAATACTAGACACTCATTTCTCAGATGACCTTCATTGGACCAACACATACACCAAATTCTCCTCCTCATTATTAGTGACAATTCCTGATAACTCTCTCCTTGGCTAAGATTTCTTGTTTGATCTTTAGTTGTTCAAGTTCTAGCTTTAACCTTTCTATTTCCTAGTTTTCTCCTTTATTTTTTCTTCTCTAAGAATGCACCTCTATTCTACATGTCATTGAAGAAACACACACACACACTTATACTAAGAGGGGGGGTGAATCAGTATAAGTACATTTTTTTTCAATTTATAACTTTAGCAATCATAAGCAATAATCAAAGCATCCACACAAGTAAGATCTAGCAAATTAGAACACAAGATGCACACTTGATTTTACAAGGAAACCCTTGCGGGAGAAAACCATGGTAAAATATTGCTTTTATAGAAATCTTTTTACAACTTCGCAAGCACCAACCCATAGGAGACACCAATCCCCTTCACTGAGCACCAACTCAGCGAGAGACACTGATCTCTTAGAATGAAAGGCACCAACCTCCCAATCTTGCAAAGTAGAAGGCACCAACCTTCAAAATGCAAAGTAATAAAAGATGTTGGATCTGCCCTAGATCCCTTCAAGGTCTTCAACAAAATCTGCTCACTCCTTTACACAAATATGCCTTGAATTTCTGCTCATTTAACCTCCACTCAGATCTGCAATATGATCTTCAATAAATACTTTCAAATCTGAACTTTATCTTGGCAAAAATCTGCAATAGGTCTGCTCAAAATAAGTATGATTTCTGCACTTAAATCTGCTTCTTAGGTCTGCAATAAATCACCTTCAATTCTGCTCTTAGGTCTGCAATAATTAGCCTTCAATTCTTCTCTTGGGTCTGCAATAAATCACCTTTAATTCTGCTCTTAGATCTGCATTAATTTGCCTTCAATTCTGCTCTTAGATCTGCATTAATTTGCCTTCAATTCTGCTCTTAGGTCTGCTCTACTATGAATAGGAATAATGTTCAATGAATTGCTTGATATTTTGAACCCTAAATGAACTCTTATTTATACCTTCCAATGCACACCTCTTCGCCAAAGATTACACCCCTTCATGCAAGTTGGCCAAGGAGGAATAAAGGTCTTCATTTAATTTAAAAACTTTCCCCATAATTGGGCGCCCAAACTAAAGAAGATTGGCCCCTTATTTAAACAATTTATTGCAAATTAAACCTGCTAAACCTAGGTTGAAGAAATAATATATTTATTTGAATTTTTCAGGTCTTCAAATTGGGCGCCAAAAGCAAGAAAGGCAGCTATACATGGGTCGGCCCATGTCATTTGTTCGATGCATTTTTGAGTGCCAAAATAGGTCGGCCAAATGAAAGATGTTTTAATTTAATTTCAACACCTCAAAAACAGTCTGCCAATTTACTTAAATCTGCCTTTGACATCAATGAAAATAATTTTTCCAACTGTCATTTCCGCTGCATCATAGTATCTGTCAAAGACCCTTCCATCTAGAGAGACTCTTAATTCCAGCAACAGTCCAAAGATAAACCATTCTAAACTTTCTTTCTCTCTACGCAACTCCAACTTCCACACAACTGCATTAAATTTCTGACCAAACTATTTGACAATTTCTCCCTTTTTCTGAAGCATCTATCGTATTTATGTCTTCCAAAGGAAACTTTGGAGACTCAAAGCTACAAAGAAAATCATCTCTTACTTAATGTCACCCCTTGTCATGTTTTGGACATTTCACGTCATTTGTGAGTGTTCCAGCAAAATCATAAAGTTTTCCCTAATTAGGCCTTGTGTTGTTTCTTTGCCAAGCCAATTCCGAGACATAAATATGTTTGGAGGCTTCCTTAGTGTCCTTGCCAAAAATTGGCAAATGAAACTTGTTCTGGTCCATAATATGTGATAGGTGCCTTAGATTTGTCATTGTTATTAGAGGTTTCTCCTTCGCTGATTGGTGAATTTTTTTCTTTTGCCCTTAGATTCTCAAGTATATTTTCCATAGATACTTAAGCAGTTTTACCACACTTTTGTTGTTTCACTAGTTTCCTATTTCTACACTAATCCCTTGATAATTGAATCTCAAAAAAAAACCTTTCCCAAAATCTCCTTGCAATCACATGCAAACTCTTTTCGCTTTTTCTCTTCCTTTTTCCATAATGACTCGCTAAATATATCTTCTATAGTCACTCTCCTTGTCTTAAGCAGCATGAAAGGCGACTCTTGGTCTAGGGGGTTTACCTCTTCAAGGTGTCTCTTCATCTTAGGAGATGCAAAGTTTGGTAATTTATCATTAATTAGACACATGTCATTAGATAATAGAGATTTATCCCTTTCTTCTCAAAAAACATTCATTGCATTCATGGAAAATTCATTGAGCATATCATCATCATCAACATTTATTTTCACTTTCACCTAGTATCCTCCTTCATTAATCTCACACTCCTGCTGGTCACATCATCCAAATAATCCTTATTAAAATATAGAGGCTTTAGTTTTGAAATTGGGGTTATTAAACCTTCAAACCCTTCATTTATGGTAAACTTAAGGTTTGACACATTGATTCCAAAAAGTAGTTGTCAAATCATAAATTCTACTAATGGAGCACCCCTACTTCCACGCCCTAACTAAGCACTACAACTCCCAAGTCTTGTTGCTGCCTCCTTAAACTAATCATAATCCTTTAATTGTTCTTCCATTCCCGATAGGATTTCTTTGGCTTTTCTTACTCAAGTAATCAAGCTCTCTATTGTACCATCATATGTTAATGGTACTATCCATCCTTCCACTTGGGAACTTTCCTAAACTTCTATAGCAGCCCTCTTGGCCCGCTCTAAGGAGGCCTCCCTAGCTCTCTCAATCCTCCTATCCTTTCCTCTCTTCCTGAATTTGTTCCAATCTCTTCCCCTCAATACTTATTTCAATTGCAATCTTAATTTGCTCAAAAATCTTTGACTCTTGCTACTTCCTTTGGCCATGGGTGTTTCTAATTTGGAATTCCCTTAATCCTTTTTATCCATCCAAATCACATACTCGCCCAAAAACTTGTCACCAAGTTTTCCAAAAATACATGACGATTTTTTATGAAAAGATCACAAAAATGTGTGATTTTTCCCCAAAACTCATCAAAATCACATTCAATATAAAACCGGTTTTATACGAAACACGAATTTTTTGAAGGGTATTCATCTTTTTTCGAGATGCGAAAACAAAACTCAACGATGAATAAGGGTGCATGCATACATGTGAAATCAGTTTTTATAGTGAAAAAACAGACGTCCATTTTTTTTTAGATTGCAAGCGGACAAATTTCCCTCTTCTAATCACTGCCATGCAAACAAATAATTGTCGTTCGAGTGGGATCTTTTTAATTTTCTAAAAGTTGACAAAGTCAAGTTTAGAAGAAACTTTTATTTTGAGGAGGGCAATTTAAGTATTAGTTGAGCGCTTAGCTAGGTACAAAAAGACTCATTGTGAAGGTAAATGATTCTTATAATAACAAAAAAATCATTCCTTAGTGTGAAGGTGACTGATTTTTATAATAATAAAAAAATTGTTCCTTAGTGTAAACATGAATTTCAGAAATTAAAATGATATCAAAGGTCAGAAATCAAATTTTAAAATATATACTTAACAAGATTCTAATATTACATATATTTTCTTTATATGTACATTGAGGAAGAAGATTCTAATTTTATGTATATTTTCTTTATCTGTGAATTGAGGAAGAAGAAGTACCTAGACTTGTAAGTTTTTGGATGAAGAAATGAACCATTAAGATAGACTCATTTTATTTAGAATTTCCAGTTTGGTTTTTCTTGGTAATTTTGATTTATAATTATTTGCATCATCATTTCTTTATTAATTTATTCGATTTAGAATGTGCAAAGCATAAATAAGGAATTAATAACTTGCATGACTTGATGACTGGAAGAGATTGATTTATGATACTGAACTTGTTTTTTTGGTCTATGATATGTATTAAACTCAAATTTTGATTTATATATAACTGAAATCAATAATATGTTCAACAAATTCAGTATATATGTGTGTTTTTTAAGAATATTTTAAAAAACTATGTATTTTCAAATGTTCGATAAATTTGCCGAGTTATTGCTGAGTTTTTCCTTGAGTTTTTTCCAAGTCCTGAGTTTTTAAAATTTTTGGGCCTGCCGAGTTATTGCCAAGTCTGAGTTTTACAACTATGATATCCATATTAGGGGCCGTGGAAAATGGCCATATTCGTATTGGATACCATATCCATGTCTATGTAACATTGATTCCTAGAGTGTTTCTCTACATAAAGTTGTGTTGACCTTCTTGTAAGTGTGTTGAATTTAATCAATTGTGTTGTCAAATTTGTTGTGCCATGTTCATCTTGTCAATTTTCATATTCAAGCATGTATTTTAATTTTGCATACAAGTTCCATGAAACATTGCAAAATGTATTTGAGTAGCAATTAATGGGGATAAAATTTGAAGAATAGACTGAACCTATGAAGTTCGCAAGTGCTGAGTACAAATTACAGTGCTAATGGACTTGTCAAAGAAAACAATGTCTCTAACTAGGGCTACAATCAAATGATTTGGAAAGTACATATAATGATCTTAGCGAAGATGTTTGGATTTCATGCATGTACATTGTCACTGCAACTTGTTATGGACCTCTTTATCATGTTCTATTATCTAGTGGATCCCTTACTTAGGAACATGTTGAGGCTCCTACCTGATAAAATTGTCCATTCAAATTTTGGCTGGCATTGGTGTGTCCACTTTTATTAGTTTAATGAATAATGTGGATCCTGATACTCTTTTTTCCAATGATAAATGTCAGCAAGTTTTATCATCTTTGGAAACAGAAACCATAGAAACAGTGCCAGAATTTGCCCAAATTGTTTCCAGCATGGCTGACATTTAGTGCAAAAGGTAATCCTAGAAAGTCTATGAATGAGCCTTGGTCAATGGTACCTTTCCACTTAAGATAGGGGCGAGAAGATATTACAATTCATTATCTTTGATGGAAAACATCGTACATCAGCACAACTTTGTACAATTTTCTACTTTTATTCATAGTCTATATAAATAATAAATTGCAACTTCTTTTACTATTTTTTGTAATTAATTTTTGTACATTATTTTATTATCCATGAAGCACTCACAATGGTTGTAGATCCTTTGAGCAGTTGTGCGTGCTCAGATCCATGTCTTGGTGTTGGTAACCATGTTGTGTTGTCCCCTCTCCTTCATAGGTTTACCTATTCTCTTATCTCATCTGCTAAGATTAGTGCCTCCTCTCTACATTCTCCCTAGCTTGGGGTTTCTTCGGCTATGGGTTCCATTCAGCATGCCCCTACTATAAGCAATATATGTGGTGCTCAAGATTCTGCTTCAATTCTCTCTATTTCTCTTAATGGTGCATGGTCAAGCAATGTCTGTAAGGATGTTGCAAAGTGCAAACAATGTTGTTTAGGCTTTCCTATCTTTCATTCTAGTTCTAGGGTTCTAAGCTTGGTTACAAAATTGATAATATTCCTCTTCTACAGTTGGGGCCAGAAGTTTTGGAGGAAGAGGAGCACTATTCATATTTCATTATTTTTGGCTGTCCATTGCTCATCCCTTGCCTAGATCTTTATGTTTTGGAAGCTTTTTTAGTTTTCTTTCTTCTAGTCATTTATTGCCACACACACAGTTTCTTTATTGCTGTTTGTGGAGGGGAGGCATATCAAGAATTTCTTCTCAAGGTGGGTCCCTGAATTTGAAGCAAGGCTCCTCTCTATCTGAAACCTCGGTATCCAAAGTTGAATCTCCGTTCTCAAACATTCTTAGTAGTTCCAATTTGCATTCGGCTGCCTAATCTCCCCTTGCAGCTTTGGCTCTTCTCCAACTTGACAGCTATCAATAATTCCTTGGGGAAGCTTATTTCGATTTCTCTAAATATGCTCTTGCACTCTCATCCATCCTATGCTTGTTTGCACCTTGAAATGGACTTTTGTGGGGGCTTGATGAAAGAGATTAGGCTCAACATTGGATTACAAAAGGACCTTTAGGTGTAGAGCTTGCTTTTCCCATGGTCATATGATGTAAGCTTGCCTGCGAAAGGTTTAAGAGATCCAAGGTGGCTGGTTGACTCTCTTTCCCTTATTTCATCTCCTTGGGATACCACCTTCAAGCATTCAGAAGTATTAAAGTAGGTTTCTTATAAAGTCTCTCTTTCTTTTTCACCTATTTCTCTAGTTAAGCATGATTCTTCTCTATTGTTAGGATTGTGTCCAGTCTTATGGTTCCCAAATCTAATAGGAAGGTTGTGGCTTTAGGTCCTTGCTCATGGGTTATTCGAACAGTAGTTTTATAGCGGCCTTCTTAAATATCATGTGCGACCTTATATTGCTTTTAGGATTTAGTATGCTTGTTTGGCCAATTGTTTTGTGGGTGTCTGTCTGACCCCTTAGGGCTTGTGGTTTGTAGCTTTGCTCCTTTGTGCCAGAGTGTGTTCACCCTATTGGGTTTTACCAGGTTGTTGTTGGTATTCTTATTCCATGGGTGAGGGCCTAATTGATCCCAGTTATCTTTAAAAAGAACTATTAATCCACCAGTCACTAAATTTTTGGGAAAAATTTGCCACCCTAATACTCATCCCCTTAACTTGGAGAATCCATGGAACATTAAGAAAAACCGATTTTGCTATTTCATGTCAAGTATAGTGAGCAAATGTAATCATCAACAAAAATGCACAGAAAATGGCAATCACAAAAAGTTAATGGAGTTTTAAAATGATTAACTTTCTTTTACTTAAGGAGTTTTTACATAAAAAACAAAGGGTTGGCCCTAAAACTAGACAATGCCATTGTGGAACGTGGGTAGTATCTAAAAGGCATCCTTGTGTTTTTTACTTAAACCCTCCAAAATTTTAAAAAACTGTAATATTTGCAAAACTACAACCAATTTTGTTATCTCACAAGTAAAGCAAGTAGATATAAACATAAACCTTATACATCAAAAATGGTAATGACAAAATACCTGCAGAGTTTAAATAAATTATTTTACTATAGTTTATGTAAAAATCAAAAGGCCGGCCCTAAAATAGTAGGCTGTGCCATTGTGGAGCATTGCCTGCTATGTTAGCGAAAGCATTGTGTTGTTACCTAAATCCTGCTTGAGGTATAAATTATTTAAAATCCTTTATCAGGGTTTAAAACTTAACTCCTAAAATAATTAATAAGTCTATTCAAAAAAATTAAAATTAAAATGTCCTAACAGTAACCTTACACTCAAAAATTTTAGTCTAACTATACTCTATATTTTACCACATTTAAGTGTCAAAATGAGACTAAAAAAAGATGAGTGTGTCAAACTGAACTTCAAAACCACTGTCTGAAAAACTGAGTAATGGCATGGTAAATGCAGCAGATCATTGCTTTGGATTAACTTGAAGCAAGCTATTATGGTTTTAGACAAGAAATAGTAGTTACTTAAAACTGCAAGTTAGAACTACAACAAACAAAGACAATCTTAAAATTGTCAACAGTGGAAATAAATTCAACTCCCAAAACATAAAAAAAAATTCCAAAGTAAATGCTTCATACTGTAGATACTGGTTGTGTTTACCATAAAATCTAGAAGAGTCCTGCCATGTTTGATATATGTGTAACACCAACATCTATTAGTGTTCCAAGCAAGAAACATTGAGGAAAGCAAACAAAAAATTAAAAAGACAATATTAACATGATGAACAAACCACAATCATGCTGGCACTGCAGCACCCAAGAAACAACAGCTTCTTGATCCACATCTTCCATCTTCCCCATGAGATCTAATGATGTTAGACCCCAATATACACCACTCATTCTCAAGTGTTCCATTACCATTGAATTGAAATCTTTTTTCTGATAACCCATCAATATTAATTAATAACAGTGAAATACATCAAAAAACTGAAACAAATTCATGTTTTGGGAAAAATCAAAATATTTGAATACCTTTTCAAGAGAATTGATGTATTGTACATGCTTTTCTATCTCCAAATCACCCATCCTACCAAAATACCAACAGAAAATTACACATCAAACCTTTGTCAAAGTTCAGAAGATAATTCAAATTCTAAACAATGATTCCAAGCCAAATGAAAAAATTCAATTGTTCTAATACTTCATACAAGGTGAACTTATATTATGATCTATAAACAAGGTGGTTGTACCACACACTGCTATTGGGAAATGGATATTCAAAGTAAAGAACCCTTGCAAACCCTTAACAAGCACCAATACTACCTTACTTTGGATGCTGACACAACCTATGACATGTGCAAATCAATCAGACAGAGTTCTTCACTCACAATTGCAGAAACAACAATATAAACAAACTCAAACTGAAACAAAATTGCCCTAGAGAAAACCCATTTTAGGGTTAAAAACTCGTGCCTAGAGAGCAACAACTCTTCATTCCACTGTAGAAAAATGTTGCTCCAGATAAAAAGAATGCCAACATGGCAGCAGATCAACAAGCTCAACACAAATTATAGAGCTCCAACTACACCTGCAATACACTCCAAAGTACACTCAGACTTGCATATATACTGACAATGTCATCAACAATGGCTTTTCACCATCAAACATGAGAACTAACCCTCTCTCAGATGTTTCTGAAGCAACTTAACACCTTCCCTCAGCTCCCCAAAAATGAGAAGATGAAAAACAAAGCATCAAAATGAAGATCAAATGCCAAAACATTCCAAATTCCTGCTCACTATTTGTATGATAATGAATATGTCTGTTCCTCAGAAAAAATTCGACACTTCTAACAAATTCACCAGGACAAACGACTGTTCACCACAGCTTTTGGCAAGTTTGAAGGGGGAAAATGTGTTTGTTGCCTATACAAACTACCAAACTCATCAAACTTGGCTTTTCAGGTGATTTCAGAGTTTGCAACTTTGAATGGAGACTTGTTAGAGTTGCCCCATTCCTTCCCAGATCCATGTCAGTCATTTTCACATTGCTGTTGCACATTATGAAGACAAGTTCCTCCTTTAAACTTCTTGGCAATACTCCAAGGAACTAGGAACACTAAAACCCCAATGGTTTTGCACAATTAAGACCTAATTTTTCAGATCGTATTGTGTCTATATAAACAATGACTTTGTGCTTGGGGTCCCTCTTTTATACACAATTTGATAGGGGGAAATAAGCTGAACTTATATTTTGATCCGTAAACAAGGTGATCATACCACATGCTACTATTAGGAAATGGATATTTGAAGAAAAGAACTCTTGCAAACCCTTAAGAATCACCAATACCACCTACTTTGGATGCTCATACAATCTATGACATGTGCAAATCAATTAGACAGAGTTCCTACAGAAAACAACAATATAAACAAACACAAACTGAAACAAACTCAAATTGCCCTGGAGAAAACCCACTTTAGGGTTAAAAACTCCTGCCTAGAGAGCAACAACTCTTCATTCTGCTATAGAAAAATGTTGCTACAGATAATAAGAGTGCCAACATGGCATCAACAAGCTTAACACAAATCATAGAGCTCCAACCATGCCTGCAATACACTCTCAAGTACATTCAGACTTACATACATACATTACAATGCCATCAACAATGGCTTTTCACCACAAAACATGAGAGCTAACCCTCTCCCAAATGTGCAGAACTAACTTAAACCTTCCCTCAGCTACACAAATACCAGAAGATGAAAAACCAAGCGTCAAAGTGAAGATCAAATAACAAAACATTCCAAATTCCTGCTCACTATTTGTATGAGAATATATATTGATTTAGGACTTTTTCTTCCTTTGCTTAGTCACAATTATTTCTAATTCTGGGCTGCTGTGACTCTCATTACTTGATAAGCCTAAGGATTCTATCATCTAGGATATGAAACTCATTTTTCTTTGCTGGGATTAGCTGTTTATATCAGGAATCCATGTCCCCAGACCTCACATCCCAGATGTCTCAAATGTCTCTGTAAAGATATCTATCTAATAATATATTATTTGACTTTTTTCCACAAAGTAAGCAAATTAAATTATAAGTGGGTCGCACCAAAACTTTTTTATACAAACAAATTATTTGCATGAAGTAAGGAGAACACAGAGTAGTGAAAAGTGACTATGGGCCCTTCCTTACTAAGTTATACATCACATTTTAAATTATTTTTATTAAGGAGTAAATATTTATTGTTGTAGATAAGGTGGCTTTATTTTCCACTCTTATTAAATGAGCAGTTTATCATATAGAGTATAGATCTAGTTTTGCTATTGGGAAGGCAACATGTTGAATTCAAATATTTGCATCATTTACAAGTAGTTTGTAAGCACCAACACAATTTTTTTTTAAATATTGAATATTTAGTGTTATTATGGCAATATTGGGTTGCAAGCCTATTAAACTATTATTGTAATATTTAATGGTCATCTTAGTTGTTAGTTAGTTGCTAGTTTACTTTTAGTTAACTTAGTTTGCTTCAGTTAATTTTTAGCAACTTTTTGTTTTTGTTTTAGTTCACGTTTGTTTCTTTTTAGAAACATCATCTTGTAATTTATTATATAAGGAGCATTCCTCTCCTTATTTAATAACGAAGATCAATTAATTTTCATTTCATGGTATCAAAGCATAGGCTCATTTTTGATGAATTTTTTGGGCAATAAAAATTCGTGGCTTTTCCTAAGAAATTTTTTGGAAATTTTTTTAGATGTTTTTGTTCAATTTTTTTGATAAAAAAACGAAGGTTATCTCGACTGTTAAAAATTGCAAGGATTTTTTTCTAAGCATCGAAGGTTTTTTGGCGAATTTTACTTGGAAAAATTTGGGAAAAAAATTCATAAGTTTTTTTTTCCAATTTTTTTAAATAAAAATCGTGGGTATTGTTTCTGAAGAAAGCCTAGGTGCTTTGAGAGTTTTTCAGTGTAATCTTAATTTTAAACTATGTATTCTCTAGGATAAAGTAAGATCATAAAAAGGGTTTTGTAGAGAGTAATCACGAGAGTTTTTGAGCCTTACGTTGAGGCACCTACTACTACTACATGATTGATGACCATGGACTTTGCGAAGTAATATGAGATTTGTTCAAATAGAGACAAGATACATAAAAGCTATAATGTTTGGCATACTTTCGATTGGAGGATTGTGGG
This sequence comes from Sequoia sempervirens, assembly GCA_007258455.2. NCBI lineage: Eukaryota > Viridiplantae > Streptophyta > Pinopsida > Cupressales > Cupressaceae > Sequoia > Sequoia sempervirens. The sequence goes on along the minus strand of VDFB02000003.1, from coordinate 72,648,151 downwards.
ATTCTGTTATATATACAACCAAAATTGGTAAACTCATTCTATTGTAAAAACACCACCTACTTGATCATTTTATTGTGGTTTATTGTAAATTTTAAAATGAAAATCTAGGCACCATCTTGCAACCACCTCTAGCTTACACTCTGTGATGGTTACCAAAGATGGGCCAAGAGAACAACTTCTTGCCCACCATCAAGGTTCTATGTGACGGCAGAGGTTAAACCAAAGCCAAATATGTCTTACTTTTATCTTATTACTGTCTTCAAAATTGACCAACACCATGTTTTGTTGGAAACAGAGAGGAAACAATACATAGAAAAGGACAATTTAAAGGTTTCAAACTGCTATCTTCCCTCGTGAAAATGTATACACAGTGGAGGAGTTTGGAAACAAAGTACAACTCATTTCTCTCTTACAAGGTTGCATTAGCGTAATGCAGAATTTGGTGTTCATTTGGAAATTGCAATGGTTGAAGTAATGTCGATCCTACGTTCTTTCAACATCTTGTCACTATTCCGCCCTATCTCCCTCCTCTTCGACCCCTCCAACTGATTCCTTGCTTTTGTTTCAAAACAAAATTTGGGTACATCAAAGGAACATTTGAGGAGCAGTCGGCATTTCTTATGAAGACCCTCCCTTAAAGCCTTGAATACATAACCATAATGGGGGGGGGGGGCGGGGGCCGGGGGCTTAATCAGTAGATCAAATTGATCAAATCTACTTACAACTCTTAACTCAAATGCACATATCAAAAACAACACTTAAATCAAAGCAGAAAGCTAATGATCAAGTAACAACATAAGCACACACATCTGCACAAGACAACACTAGATATACGTGGAAACCCAAGATGAGAAAAACCACAGTGAGAAAAGATGTTGGGATCTACTGCACAAATTTAGCCTCACAATGCAGAAATATACAAGTGAATTTTACACACTAAAGTAGGCACCAACCTACCAAAGACAACAATCCCCTATTGTGTTTGTAGACACCAACCCCCAAATGAAATAGTATAGTAGGTAGAACACCAATCCTATTGGAATACAATGATAAAGCTTGCAAATCTTTAATGTAACTCAACATGTGTCAGAGTTACAGCTAACACTCTTCTTTACTGCATATGATCTTCTGATACAGGTGCACACACTAGAATGCAATTATCCTTCTATCTTCACCACCTTCTCTACAATTTGCACCAACGACCAACTCTACTTCACACAAGTGTAATTCTAATTCATGCAGTCATACCCGAATACATGTTGATGCATCTAAACATTTGAATTATATGCATTGCATTGACACTCTTCCATGTTGGCCAAAGATCCACAAATAGCCAGGATGACATAGAGTGGACCTAAATTTAAATTACATGAAACGTGTAAGACAATGGTCCAAAAATAAACTTTCTTGCCATCGAAATAACTTGATGTTGTGCCCTACCACAAAGACCTTAACCGGGTCCTATCTTAACACCACACACAAGATTTGAATTCCACACGCGATTAACCATTACTACACACACCTTAAACACGAATAGGTTGACAAATAGGAACAAAGAGCCTTCTATCACTTCAAACTTCTTGCATGTTGAACATCACCTCCGAAAACTCAAGATACTGATAGTACAAGTGTAGACATACTCTCCTTCCAAACTGCAAAGCAAAAGTGCATTTTTGAAAGAAATGTTGACCATAATTGTATTGCCAGAGAAATCTCTCTACCCAAAAGATATCCTTGAATAGAAACATACTAATAGAGACTTCCTGACCACCACAGACATAGAGAATAGATGCAAGCATACAGCAGCAACTGATAATATATATTTATTGATTTTGCATCCTGACAGTAAAATTACCAACACTGAACAGACTAAACTTCTGACATACAGCACTTTAAGTCAAGGGGAATATAATGATAATTCAAAGTACTCCTACAATCTCTTTCATCCTTGACAAACTCCTGATTGCAAACTCTGTCATTATTGACAGCCTTTAACATCAATGACAACCTATGTTCAACAAAAAGGCTCCCTAGCGGATAAGGCCTTCAAAAATATCATACTTATCAAGTGAAAAAACCAATTGCTTATCACTGATGACATTGTCCCAAATATATTTTGCACATAGGATGCAGACATAAGACTTGAATAATATCCATTGCGTTGGACAAGAAATCACATGTCACATCTTGATAGTCATAGAAGCAATGTGGATCAAGCAAATAATCTAAACCTATCACTTGTCTAATTGACCATTGTACATTGAAGTAGTCAAAGGACCTGCAAACCAAACACAACAATAACAAAGAACAACAAAATTCTAGAGGGATGATGCTCCTGCATCAGGCTCCCTTGGAGACAAAACAAAAATCATGAGCTCCTACTCATGAGGTCAGCAATGTTATGACCGTAGTTGGAGATCTCAACAGCTAATAACCAAGTGGCATCCTCCAAAGGATGATCCTTCCATTTAACCAAGTACTTAAAAGATTCCTTTTCTCGGGTCTTCTTCAACAACTGCTTTTCCAAGATACATTCAATATTAACTAAAGCCGACTTGGTCACTTCTTGTACCTAACTTGGAATCAACTCTATTTCTGTTGTTTCGTCCATTTCATCACCTTTGTAGGGATATAGATCAGCCACATTGAAGATGGGTGAGATACCCATATCAAGAGGAAGGTCTATCTCATAAGCATTGGCTGAAAACTTTTTGAGAACCTTACAAGGACCGATCTTGATTTTCAGTTTGTTGTATTCACCTTTTGGAAATCTTTCCTTCCTGAGATGAGCCAAAACAAGATCACCAGCCTGAAAATGTACTTCCCTTCTTTTCTTATCAGCATATTGTTTGTACTGTTGGTTACTTCACTCAATCTGCAGTTTGACATCTTCATGAAGGTCATGGATAACTTTGGCAAAGTCCTCTCCATCTGCAGTTATCCTGTCTAAATTACCAAGATCTTTGAGTTCAAATACACCCCTTGGATGCATACCATAGACAATATAGAATGGGCTCAAACCTATACTCCTATTTGGAGAATCATTATACGCAAACTCAACCTGTGTTAAAGCCATATCCCAATTGCCAGGTGTGTTTCCAACAAGACACCTCAACATATTACCCAAAATTATGTTGACTACTTTTGTTTGACCATCCATTTGGGGATGGTAAGCTAAACTAAAACTGAGATGTGTGTCCAACTTCTTCCAAAGTCTTCTCCAAAAAGTGACCCACATAGTGTCTCTATCAGATACTATACTCTTGGGTATACCATGCAATCTCACCACTTCCTTGAAAAAAAGTTAGCTATATTTGTTGCATAACTAGTCTTCTTACAAGGAATGAAATGAACCATTGTCAGAACCTATCCGCAACTACGAAAATGGAATCGTTGCCTCTTTGAGTTCTAGGCAATCCTACTACAAAATCCATACTTATAGAATCCCATGGTCTATGTGGCACAAGTAATGGTTGGTACAAACCAGTGTTTTGACTGCTGCCTTTTGCATGTTGGCATACTCTGCATCTCTCCACATACCTCTTCACATCAGCATGCATTTGTGGCCAATAATAGTGTGTACTCAGCTATAGGTAAGTTTTATCTTGTCCAAAATGTCCTGCCAAGCTGTCACAATGCTTCTCCTTCAAGAGATTCTCTCTCATTGACTCCCTGGGAATGCACAACTGATTACCTTTGAACAACAAACCCTCTTGCAACATAAAATCAGTCCAAGGTCCGCTATCTCTGCGGATAGGACTGTTACAAGCTTCATATGCATCTTTGAAATCTAGATCAGTTGCATATAACTCCTTCAAGCTCTCAAACCCAACACTGTTTGCCAAAATCTCTTGTAACAATAAACTTCTTCTACTTAATGCATTAGCAACCTTTTTTGCTTGCCCACTTGTTGATGTGATTTTTGTGACCGCACCAATCAGCAGAACAAAGTTGTCCAAAGGCTACTCCATTCTCTCTTGATCAAAGTATTCCGTGCGCTAAGATTGCGAGATAGACCGCATGTTCAACTCCAAGGTTCTGAAATGCTTTGGAATACCCTCAGTTGGTTGGTTGTGAATTGTTGTTTTCATGGGGGGACTTACACAATTGTTCAAGACTCTTGCAGTTAACAATAGATGGATGATTTGAAGGGGATTTTGCGCGTATGATTTGACAGTAAGGTACATATTTTCCTAAAACTAGCCAGAAATGTGCGAAATGTAAATAAGTGTAGGGCCTAAGAAGTCTATATTCTATTTTAAAGGCGGGATGTGGGATCAATCTCAACAGCTTCAACCAAACTCTGCTCAGCCTCACGCTGGACAACTTACACAAAGTCGGTGCAATCTTCAAAGGGATGGCAAGAAATTTTCAAGCTACAATCCAACATCAAGGTACCATCAAAACGACGCATACCAAAACATGAACTACAACTGAAGTTAAGCTTATGAAATGCTCCAGTTGACCACACAAGGCGAACTTGCCATCAACAAGCTGCTAGTGGTATAGAATAAAGCGAAGTTGTCTTGATCAACACCACAAACCCACAACTAATATCTACTTGCATGAAATGAAAATGCTAATCTTAAGCTACTTTACGCTACTTGGAGTCAAAGGGATGAAGAAACCTTGCTAGTTGTCCATAACAAAGACAAATTTCACCATCAATGAAAAGATCTTCTATTATGAAAGTGTTACACAACAATCTCTTACAAAAGTTTTCAAAGGAAAACTTTCCTTCTCCTCCAAACTATGCTATCAAACTATCAAGCAAAATGTCTACTCTAATATCTCCTCTAATCTGATCTCTATTCTGATTTCTAATTTCTAATGCCTTACAAATGAGGGGGACTCCCCCTTTTATAGATGGCCCAATCCAATGGACGGCTCAGATTACAATCAAAAAAATGGCTAAGATTAAGCCACCTCAGCCCTAACCCTAAAAACTGCTAGAATGGGGAGTGGTACATTAAATGAATCAAAGATTCCCACTCACTCCCAAAATAGTAAAGGCAATTAATGCCCATAATCAATTTTCTAGAAGGTCATCATCTAGAAGCATATTCCCATTCTCCTTTTCCCTGGCTGCAAACTCAATGAACCTGGCAAGCACAGCCTCAACCTCCTAAACTGAAATAGGGGGAATGCAATCAAGTTGGAACTCTAACACTGTGACTGACTGCTCATGCCGTGCACAAGATTTTCTCCAAGCAACTAAGGAATCCTGCGTGCTCTAAATCAAGCTGGAGAAAGTAGAAGTGTTCTCAAAGTCATCTTGCACAAAGGTCTTCACTTCTGAAAAGAAAGGCACCAGCTTACCCCTCAAATTATCAGCAGTCACCTCCTCGAAATTCAACCGTCTAGCAAATATAGCCTCGAAGGTATTCTGGACCCCATCAATAATATTGGCCATAGCCTTCCGTACTCTAGCTGAATCTGCCCGTGCTGCGTCAAAGAAACCACGTCCCGTGGCTGAAGAATACCATCTAGAAAAGTCGTACCTATCATTCTCTTGAATAACTCCTCCATTAATCAGCATCTACAAAGGAGTATGCCTCAAGGCTTCTAGACGCTGAATAACTTTGCTCTGATCAACAGAAGCATCGCCCCAGGCCTGATCAACTGCCTCCATACGTGCCATGATATTGGAAGCCTGCTGGAAAGCATGAGCGAGGTCTTCCATGAACTTTTCTGTCTCAGCACAAACTCCTGCAACCCACTTATCTGCCTTCTGTGCCATCTTCCCCAAATAAAGAAACCTCTTGTATGCTTGGAGAACGTGTCTCCAATGGCGTGGGTGACTCAACTACAACTCGTGGAGGCTCCGGCTGAATAGGCTCTTGCCGAATTGGCTACTTCTTTTGAGATTCTGGACCTCGTGTGATTTGTTTCTTCCTACTGGTGGTGGGTGTCCTGTGATCTCCCATCAAATTGTAAGTCAATGCAATCGACCTACTCTTCAATCTACTCACACGCCTGTCAACCCACGCTCTGGTAAATGTCAAGACTGGAATAGAAAGTGTGTCCAAGTCAGCAATCTCTGGCTCTGACCAATCCGGGAGTGGAAGTGGAGTATCTCTCACTGCCTCATAATATGGATGGACAACGTTCATGTCCTCATCCACCTGGTCTGGTACCGAAATGACTTCACACTCCCTAATCATGCTTATTGGCAACCTAGAGAACATTCTCTTTCTGACTTCTGCTTCGTCTAATGCACCAGCCCAATAATCCTCAATGTTTGCCTTATGTTTAAATTCTTCTAACAGTACCCATTTGATGTTGTTATGTGGATCATAATGCTATCGGCTGGTGTGATAGGAAAAGTGATAAAACTGCAGTTCACTTTCAGCTTCTCTAGCTGCCTGTAATGAAGGACACACTTCATCGAAATTGCCCATGACAATTGGGAAGTCAACACCTCCCTTCTTCTTTTTCTTCTGAATCTTATCGTAGGCAACTAGTTGCCTAGATATTTCTAACGTCAATATTCTATTGGTTGGGTACTTAGGCAGCCTATATGGATATGAAGAGAATCCTTGCAGCCTGATGTAAGAAAACTTTGGAAACTATATAAACCAGCACCCATACCTCTCAATCAATTCTTGAGCTTCCCTCGAGATCCTGTGATGCATTCGCTCCTGAAGTGTTCTCGTAATGTGCATGGTAAAAGCATCGTTGACACGCTTGTAACAGGTGGTATTTGTCAAGTGCAGCTGCGGACAAGCCTCATAAATTTTAAATTGGTGAGAACCACAACCAACAGGCTCTTTGTATGAGATTCCTCTGTATTTCGTCATACAAGCCAGCATGTAAATAATGTAGGATCCCATGTAAAAGGTCTTCGTTCTTCTCAAACTCAGGGGTTGCTCGTGCAAATTGTCACTGATCATTGCTGCCGAGTTGACGTAGTCTTTTCCTTCCAGCACGAGGTTGATGTAGTAGAACATCCACAGCTCAAAAATAAATGCCTGAGGGCAGCCTCCAACTCTACTCAGCATCATGCTAAAATCACAGTATTCCTGCTTCAAGTCATCTGATATAATTTGCCTTGGCAGCTTCGTACGAGAGGGCCTGGGGTTGCTCATCCAGCGAGTATTGATCGTCTCTGTACATCTCTCGAATGTAGAAGCATACATTCGCTCAGCTCACTCCCTCGATTTGTAAATCATATTCCTGTGTGTTGGGATTCCAAAAGCTTCGCCAATAGCTGCAGGAGTAAGGTTGGCAAGCACTTGGCCATCTGGTGACATAATTGATCTGTGATCCTTCTCATAGTAGTTGGCGCACTCCATCATCAATTCTAAACATTGAATAGCTGTTGGGAAACCAGCAGCTGCATATAATCCGCTTCGAACAATGTCGTGTGAAGTGTTCGAAGGTTGATGATTACCAATCCCCAGCATTCTTTTCCTGAAAGTCTCCAAGTTGATAGAGCCCAAATTGGTGTCGGCTAGCTTGCCTAACTTCGAAGTAAACTTTGACTCTGGCATGAAAGGCTTGCTCAGCTTCTTGATAACAGCTTGCCTAGATGCACCATTGTTGTCCTTGCCAGTTGTCCTTGCTTCAGCCATCTCAACTTCTCCTTCAACAGATTCGAGCTATCAATCACTTAGAAAGTCTCAGCAACTTTGATACCCTCAGCAACTTCAATGAAACTTATTAAATTTCCTAGCTGGCTGTAGCAACCTCACTCTTGTAAATTTGCACTTCTTCAGCAATCTTCTACTTCAGCAATATTCACTTTCAAAATAACTTCAACAATGTTCTCCGCAACTCCAAGTGATTTAGAGTGGAAGTCGAACTTCAGCAACAACCTTCAGCTTTAGCAAAATTTCGAACTTCTCAAGCTTCAGTCTTCAGCAACTTCAGATTTCAGCCTTTAGTTTCAGCAAATTCCTCTTCTCAAATCGATTTTCCCACCTGCACTGGCAACTTCAAATCCTTCAGAGCAAAATCGAACTTCCTTGCACTGCAGCTTCAGCAACTTGCTTCAACAAATTTTGACTTTAGCAACACTTCAGCCTCAGCGACACTTCAACATCAGACTCAGAGCAAATTCGATTTTCTTTAGCTGTGAAAAAGAAGTGAATAACCCTCAGCTCTTATAGGAAGATCGAATTCTAGAAGAAGGCTAAGTTTAGCCAATGTATTAAATCTCCACTACTTCATTCAAATTTCCCTCTCTGGTATTTTTGACACTTGTCTTTCGACGTCAGGAATCTTATTCTTCTAGAATTTCAACTTTGACTGGCATGTTTTAATTCACTTTTGAAAATATTTAATTTAAATTCATCTTTTAATCAATTTCCATTCACCAGCCAAAGTTATGTCTTGCAAATTTTTAATTTCAATCACCTCTGACGCTCTGGAAAATTCATCTGTGAAGAACTCAATCAAAAATATCTAGGCAATTCACTTTAAATTCATCGTCGAAGCATTTTCCTTTCAAAAACCATTTTATTCAAATTTGCCTTAGTAATTTTTAAATTTTTCCTTAGAAAGATTTATAATTCGAGCACCGATTAAATTCTTCATGTTGAAGGCCCTGGCGAAGTGCAGAAGACTTGGAAATCAACTTCTCATCAAAGATCATTAGTACCCAGAAGAAAATTTTCTTCAGAACGTGAAGAATCTATGGGTACACAACGAACGGGTTCATTTAAATTTTTAAAATTTTGAACCTTAGAAATTTTTTATTTTTTTTTAAATCAATTTAATCCCGTTCTTCATCTCTGCAAATATCTTGTGTTGCTCTGACTTGGAAATTTTTAAATCCATCCTGCAATGCTAGCATTCTTCGGCCTCATCTCTGGCAACTCATCCATGTTCAGGAAATTTTATCACCTTCATGTCTAGGCGTATTTTCTAAAGGAAGAAAATATTTTGCCTTAGAAAAATTTTGAATCACTTTGCATTTTTGAAAATCTCACCTTAGGAAATTTTATTTAATTTCATTCATCTGTCAGTGGTGGGAATTTTTTTTTTTGTTTCAATACGTATCATGGAGAATATTCAACTTCCAACGCCTAGCTTTCATCACTTAGCAATATCAACTCTCAAGTCTAGGCGCATTTCACACTTGAAGGGGAATATTAAATTTCACCACCCTACATACCTCTTCGCGTATATCATACTAGATGAAGGATAATAACCACGCCTAGCATACTTCACTTCACCCTCAACACCTTGGGCGCATTTCTCATGTTCAAGAGAATGAAAACTTTCAACGCCTCCAACAAGTGACCCTTGAGCTTCCTTAATTTTGTCTTCACATGCCCTCACTTGGGCGCATTCTGGCATGCATGAAGGATGAAAGTTTGTTGACATTTTGACTTTCTAACCTTGGGCGCATTTGAACATGCATGAAGGATGAAACTTGTAACGCCTCCAACAAATGACCCTTTGACTTCCTTCTTTTTGTCTTTACATGGCCTCACTTGGGCGCATTAGAGCATAGGAGGTGGACAAGATTCTTTGACTTCCTTGACTTTCTTGGGCGCATTTCCTACTTGATGAAGGATGGGCCCAAATAGAGGGTGGTGGAGGATGAGTCCATGCCTTAGAATCTTTTTCTCATCAAACTCTCAAGGTGGGCGCATTTGGCCATAGGAGGTGGATGAAGTTTTATACTTAGAAAAAATTTCAAATATGAGACCTTGCATGAGGGCGCATTTTGCCATAGGAGGTGGATGAAACTTGTGCCTTAGAAAAAATTTATGCTTCTTCATCAAGCAGGGCGCATTTTGAGGTGGCAGGAGGATATCCAACACTTAGAATATTTTTTTGATGCTATTAGCTTGAAGTGGGCGCATTTTCAAGGTGGAGGTGGATGAAACTCAGTCTTAGCCATTTTTGTTTTCGCCTTTGCCAGCTTCTTCATGCCTTACTATAAATAGTAAGCCTTTTAATTCTCACACTTCAGAAGCTCAGATTGCCTTGAAATTTTGAACACTGGATCCTCACGACTTCATCAACCTGTTGACACTGCTATTTCGGGTTGGCCGGCTATTTTTAGCCCATTGCTGAAGGTGGTTTGCTATTTATAGTAACTGTCTGCTTCTGATACCTCCACAACTCCGTTTGATTTGAAATTCGAATGATGCGCTCCTCACCACGTGACCTGCCTGTTGGCATCGGCTCATGCCGCTGATTTGCTATTTTTAGCCTATTTCCAAAATGACTTACTATAAATAGTAAGTGCTTCGTTGCCTTCAAATTTTACCAGCCAGATAGCTTGAAGATGCGATCGCGGTGGTATACACCGGTTTTTGGCAATTGACTTTTTACCCCTCTTTTGGGTCCCAAAGAAACCCTAATTCATCTTGCATGCATATCAAATGACCTCCGCTTGTCTTGTTTCTATTGCAAGCGACTTTTGATTCTCGGTGTAGAGGCTACCGCCAGAGTGCACCTGCTAAAAATAGTAAGTTCTCAAATAGGTGGTTATCTCCATTTGCATGTCACATCACTGCGAAGCTCTCGAAAAACCCATAAAGAATATGCCGACATGCAAAGAAAACCCTGACATGCAACCCTAAAAATAGCCTCTGGCTGAATTCTGAAAGTCGTTATCTCACTTTGCATGTTACACCATCGCGAAGGTCTCTGAAAACCCGTATGGAATCCTCAACATGCATTGAAAAACTCTTCATATAAACCCTGAAATTTGCTCAAAAGCTGAATCGCTAAAAATAGCAAGGTGTTCGTTCAACTCAAATTTTGTGTGCGAAAGCAGCTTTGATGTGTTCTAAATGCAATGTGACTGTTAAACTTCAAGAATGATGACGGAATGCCCTAAATTGCACACTTACTAAAAATAGTAAGTAGCCTAATCTGATGAAATTTAGCTGAGAGTTCACTGGGAGCACAATGACAGAACGTTAGTCTCTGTTTTCAATTTATTCACTACATTTGACCCCGAACTGACCAGAAAGGTGGAAACCCTAATTTTCAGACTTGGCCAAAATTTCACGTTTAAGTTCAATGACGGGCACATCCCCGGAAGGCAGATAATCAAAAAAGAGACAGAAAGAGAGAGGGAGACAAAAACCAAAGCCACAAGACCAGAATGGAGCAAAAAACTAGGGGTCCCCATTTTGAATGGGGCGATGTGTGAAAAGGTCACAACACCACTCTTATGTTTCAACACAAAATTAAAACTCTGAAGGTATTCCACCCACTTTGCATGCCTTTGATTCAGCTTGTGTTGGTTGTTAATAAACTGGAGTGCATGGTTATCTGTGTAAACAACAAACTCCTTGGGAAGCAAGTATGCCTACACTTCTTCAAGTATTGTACCAATACATAAAATTCAAGGTCATAAGCTGAATATTTCTTCTTAGCATCATTTAGTTTTTCACTGAAATAAGCAACCTGTTTACCTTCTTGACTTAGAACAGCCCCTATTGCTAAGCCACTAGCATCACATTCCACTTGAAAGACATCGATAAAATTAGGTAACAAGTATAGGTTGTTTAGTCACCCTCTTTTTTAGAAGTCTCAAACATTTTTCAGCCTCTTGAATCCATTCAAACTGCTTTTTGTGGCCTTTTATAGTGTCAAGTATAGGAGCAACTATACTACTGAAATTTTTGTTACTTTCTATAAAAACTAGCAAGTCCATGAAAACTTCTTACCTCGTAAACACTCCTAGGTGTTGGCCAATCAACAATGGCCTTAACCTTCTCCTTGTCCATCTTCAATCCCTCTCTGGATACCACAAAACCCAAATAGACTAATTCAATCTTCATAAAGGTACACTTCTTGAGATTGATCAACAGCTTCTCATGCAACCGTGTCATAACCAGCCCTAAGTGTTGTAGGTGTTCTTCCTTAGACCTGCCAAAAACCAATATATTATTTAAATACACTATCACAAACTTTCCTAGGAATGGTTTCAAGACTTCATTCATAAGCCTCATAAAAGTACTAGGTGCATTTGTAAGCCCAAAGGGCATAACCAGCCATAGTTTATATGCTCTGAATCGGAGAGTACTCGGCAAGCCCAAAAATTTTGACTCGGAAAATACTCGGCAAATACTCGGCAACTTAAAAAGTAGCAAAATTTCTTATTAAAAAAATAATAATTATTAACTATTAATTATAATAATTTTATATATGTATTTAATAGTTTTGTTAAAGAATATAATATATAATAATAATAAGTAGTATAAAAATATTATTTATAATTTATCTTTTATTATATAAAAATTTAAAATACATATTATATATTAATTATGCTAATATATACTTAACTACTGATGTTGTAATGTTAAAATCTAAATGTGCTCATTTGTATTATATAAAAAATATAATAATTATTAACTATTAATTAAATAATATTATTATATGTATTTAATAGTTTTGTCAAAAAATATAATATATAATATTAATAAGTAATATAATTATATTATTTATAATTTATTTTTTATTATATCAAATATACATTATATATTAATTATGCTAATCTATAATGTTAAAACCTAAATGTACTCATTATTAGGATCTTGGCCGTAATTTTCATTTTAATAAACATATTCTAAAACACTCGTCGAAACCTTATTTTCGTTTTAATAAACATACTCTAAAAACACTCGTCAAAACCTTTCGAAACCTTACTTTCAGGCTGTAGTGGAAACCAGTGATGAAAGGTCAATACCAGTGATGAAGAGTTTGGAGGAGCAGAAACCAAGAACAACGAGAAAAGCAAGTGAAAAACAGCTCAATAACAGACGAAATGGCGCCCAAAAAAGCGAAAAAAAGTGTAGAAAATGCGAAAAAAAAAACAAACACAGAAAAAACGCGTGAAAACCATGAAATATCCACGCAAAAATGAGGGAAAAAATCAACCATTAAAACTACTGTAGCATTTGGCGAGTAAAGGCAGAAAATAATCGTTTTGCTTAGAATTTGGAGATTAATCGCCCACTCAGAGATTACTCGGCAATTATGTAAACTATGTAACCAACCATTCATAGAGACCATCATTAGTCTTAAATGTTGTCTTCCATTCATCCCCAGGTCTGATCCTAATCTGATGATAGCCACTTTTTAAATCTATCTTCGAGAAATACATAGAACGACTCAAACAATCCATTAAATCGTCCATCCTTGGAATAGGAAACTTGTATCTAATGGTAATCTTATTGATTGCTCTGGAGTCCGTAAACATTCTCCCTTCACCTTCTTTCTTGGGTACTAGGACTGTTGGTATAGCACAAGGGCTAAGACTCTCCCTTATCAATCCTTTTTCCAGTAACTCTTCAACCTACTTTCTAATCTCCTCATTTTCCTCGAGAGTCAATCTATATGTAGCCTTGTTTGGTAGGCTAGCCTCTCGAACCAAATCTAGATGGCGACTGATGCTCCTCATTGGAGGCAACTCATTAGGGAAATCAGCTACCACAATGTCCATGTGTTCTCTCAATATGTCCTGCATCTCATTCGGTAAGTCATCCAACTTAGTGGAGGTAAGTACAACCGTAGGCTTGAGTACCAATGCATATCCCACTTCTTTCTTCATATCACATAAAAATTCTTTGCCACTCACCAACATAACCTTGCTGCTATCATCGCTCTTATTATCCACTTCTTCTCCTTTCAAAGGTAACAATGTATGTTTTTGACCATCCTTCAAAAAAGTGTAAGTGTTGTTTCTTCCATCATGTATGGCTTTCTTGTCAAATTGCCAAGGCCTACCAAGAAGCACATGACAAACATCCATGGGCATAATATCACACATAACAGTGTCCTTATAACTACCTATTTGAAACTCTACTGAGGCCTGCTCATCTACCAAGAACTAATGCCCTTTTTGCAGCCAAGAAACTTGATATGGATAGGATGTTTGATTCTAGTAAGACCTAGTTATTCCACAATTTCAATAGACACAAGATTGTCAATACTACCGCTATCAATAATAAGCTTGCAGCACTTACCTTTAGCCTTGCAATTGGTCTTGAATAAGGCTCTCCTTTGCACAGGTTCTTGACTCTCATTTTGTGGCTTCAATAGTACTCTCTTGAATAGCAAAAACTCTCCTACCTCAAGTTCCTCTAAGTGATGAGAAGGTGATCCCACACTCTCTTGGTCTGCTTGCACAATTTGATTACTTCTCTCAAGCCTTGTGTGGCCTTCTTGTGTAAATTCAGGACACTCTCAACCTTTGTGACCATACTTCTTACACATAAAACACTTTCCTGAAAAAACCTCTTCCTCTTCCTTGGTAACCCCTCTTCCAAATGGTCTAACTCCTCTGTTTTGAAAACCTCCCCTCTCTGGGTTGGCTTGTCCACTGGAAGTACTTGCTTCTTCACCTTGATGGTGTTGTCCTCTTCCTCTCGCACCTCTTCCTCTACCTCTTCCTTGCTGATTTTTCTTTCTCATAAGCTTCTCCTTCGCTTTAATGGCAAACTGATGGGCTTCCTCAAGAGTTCTAGGGGATAAAAGACTCAATTCATCTTGCAAACTATATCTCAATCCATTAAGGTGCCTAGCTACCTTCTCCATATCTTCTTCACTATGTCCTGATCGAATCACAAGTTTATAGAACTCCTCTGTATATTCTTTCACACTCATCTCTTTCTGCTTGAGATTGTGTAACCTTTTGAACAGGTGAGTTTGGTAGTCTCCTAGAAGGAATTTAGCTTTCAGTTTGGCAACCATTCTATCCCACGAGGTTATCTTCTCCTTGTTTTTCTTTCTTCTTTCCGACTAAACATAATCCCACCACATAGTAGCATGGCTTTTGAGTCTTGTACAAGCAAACTTGACTCGTTTCTCTTCTACCACTTCTTCGTACTCAAAGTACTTATCAAGCTCGTTGATCCAATCAATGAGTTTCTCTCGTTTAAGGCTTCCTGAGTAGGTAGGAACCTCTATCTTTGGTTTGGCTCCAACCCCCACGATTGCTCTTAGCAATCTTATTTCAACTCAATCAAGTTCTTCTTCTTTGTGAACCACCTCTTCCCTGGTTGGTTGATCCTCTTCTTCATTGTCACTTACATCTCCAGCAAGTAATCCTCTCCTCCGTGCCTGCTCCATACCATCCATCCTTGTCGTAAGGTTTTGCAACAATTCAAGAATCCCTTGATCTACGCCCCTTCTGGCACCTCTTGGCATTCTTTTGGGTGGCATCTTGCCCAATCTCTTGCAGCTCTGATACCAAATTTGATGAAAAATATGTCTTACTTTTGTTATATCACTGTCTTCAAAATTGACCAACACCATGTTTGGTGAAAATGTATACATAATGGAGGAGTTTGGAAACAAAGTACAACTCATTTCTCCCTTACAAGGCTGCAATAGCGTAATGCAGAATTTGGTTGAAGTAATGCTGATCCTATGTTCTTTCAACATCTTGTGACTGTTCCACCCTATCTCCTTGCTCATTGACCCCTCCAGCTGACTCCCTCTTGTCAATCATCGACCTCCTCCCCTTTCGATGCTCCCTTTTCTTCTCAACTGAAAATCTGTAACTGTTACTTTGTTCTCCTTCCCCTCCGTGGATGTGTGTGTTTTTCTTTTTTTGGTCATGTTTCCCATTGAATTGAATTGCCTTGAGGTCAATCAAAGGACCTAGCGCATCACATTGCTTGCTGTTTCAAAACGAAATTTGGGTACAAAGACCCACAAACCAAACACAACAATAACAAAGAACAACAAAATTCTAGAGGGGTGATGCTCCTGCATCACTATGGTTTGCAATCTATGTGCATACCACTAATATTTTGCAACCATTGAAAACAACACTTTTGCTCAAGGTATTCTATTGTCTTCCTAAGTTCTCCAAGTGCAATGATTTAATTGTTCTCATTAGGCTTAGCAAATTTCTACACCTAGAGGACAACTAGGCGAGCACACTAAACCAAGATAAGACTAAAGAAGTTAATGCTCATAGACATTACCTATGTTAAATAACATTAAGAAGAAACAATGTTGTTCACCTTTCTATAGTGAAAAACAATTAAAACCTTTTAGGGGTGCATAAAAAGTAAATTATAGGAGACCCTTTGTGTGCCTTGCAATGGAAAATAACACTAGGACAAGAAATTTGGATGATTGGAGACCACAACAGATAAATGTCAAACTGTACAATTTTTTTGCATACAAAAGACTTGAATCAAATTTTTAGAGAGGTAATTCTTCTTTGCATTTATAGAAACTTAATACTTTAAGGAGAGACCTGCCAAACACAATCCTATCTAGAATTGCTTCTAAAAAGAGTTGAATCATTGCAAATTAATGCAAAACCAGAGATGCTAGTTCTATTAGTCTATGGAAAGATGGTCTTTCAAATGTAGTACCCTTTTTTTGTTAAAGTAATATAGACGTGTGCTTTTAGAAAAGAATGTAATAATATCAAAAGCATATCGGTACCTAATGTACCACTGAATCCTAACCAAGTAACCAATCATGGTAGAGGATGTACCCATCTGGAAAACCAAGTTGTTTGTCATTTATTCAAGACAATTTTTTAAAAAATTAGTGTGACACCAATCCCTTGCTTTGTGTGGTCTTTAAAGTACAAGGGCCAATATAATGACACGAAATTGTGAAGAAATATGTTGTACAATGTATAAGGTTTGTGAAGAAGAATGAAAGTTTAACCTATGAAGATGGTTTAATCATAACTCTGACAACTATTTTATTTACAGCATCAACAGTAGCTGGTATAAAATAAATACTAACTAAATAATTCTGTTGGGAAGAATATCATAAAATAACTTCAAGAACAAGGAAAACAAAATAAACAAAAAAAAATTAAAACTGCCAAATAAACTCAAAATTCATTTCACTTCACAATATCTCTATTTGAAGAGACAATAGGAATCTAACACTAGGTATTACAATTATATCATATATGAAAACAGTCATAAATGAAACCACAGTAACAATAGAATTGCTTTAGAATGAAATAAAACACAACAAATAATGATCCAACTTCGTTTAGATTCCCAGAAAAAACTCACTGAGACCATGGCAAGTGACTTACCTCAAGATTCTGCACAAATTGTGACGTGCTGTCAAAGATGCCGATGAGAAAAAATGGGCAAATTTTGCAGGGAAAATGTTACGAAACCCTACCAAAATCGATTTTAAAAGAAAAAATGAGACGAACCAAAACCAATCTCCCGACTGCGCTGCTTCAATATTTCCCAACAATCGAAAAGTGGATCTGAGAATTTCGGGGTTTTAGAGCTATTACATTCTTGAAATCGAGGCAATTTTTTCCATCCTTTTAAAAGAAAATTTTGGTTTCGAGTTCAAATTTGTTTTCAGGTGTAAGGCGAGTAATGTTTCGACTGCCTGAAAGTTATTTTCCCGACGTGGGGCAACTTTTCGGGTGAAAACTGCTGCGAAATGTTGCCTATCGATTAATCAAATATGATGTATTTGATCGCATGCACAATCTACAGTTCTCCGACAGCGTATATTTATTTCAAGGTGAAACTTCTGTACGGGCGGGACAGAAGACTCTATGCCGGCATAAAAAGAAGGTAGACCGGTGTGAGACTTTCCCGGTCAAAACTTCACACATTAATTATTGGTAGCCTATCAGTTAATTATAAGAATCAAAATTGATTTGATAAATTAAAACTAAAAGTAAATATGAAATTCAATTGCTTGAAATTTAATCTAATATAATCTTAAAACTAGCAATTGCACCTTGCTATGCCAAATAAGTGTGGAAAGTCAATTAAAATAAATTTTAATCTATTTTTATACTATATAAAAATATAATAATTATTAATTATAAATTTTAATCATTTTATATAATTAATAGTTTTGTTTTAAAATATAATATATAATAATAAGTATAATTAATTTATTTATAGTTTATTTTTTATTATTAAAATTAATTCACATTTCATATAATAAATTTATAAATCAAATTTTATATTAAAAATATATCTATATAAAACAAATTATAAATCAAATATTATATTAACGAAAATATAAAATAACTCTTTTAAATAAATGAAAAACAATTATTTAAAAAATAAAAAAATAAAAAACAGGATGTGTAATGTTAAAACCTAAATACATTCATTATTAGGATCTGCATAATTTTCATTTTAATAATTTTCATTATTAGGATCTGCAGCTCACTAAATTGGATAAGTGTAAGTTCAAAACCAACAAGGAAGAGTTTGGAAGCAGTGAAAATCGGCGGCAAACAGTCCAAAAAATTGTGTTGAAGGCAGTGATGGAGAGCGGCTAAGGAATCCGTAATTGACAGCAATGAGCATTCAAAGCCTTCAAGATATTGGTAGATTCTTTTTTTTGTTGAGATTAGACATATGCACAATGGGTATGCGGAAGAAGTGTTGCAGGTCAATTAGGATAAATTTTGGTCTTATTTTATATATATATATATAAAAAAAAGTTTGTTAAAAATATAATATATATAATAATTAGATAGTATAATCATATGATTTATAATTTATTTTTTATTCTACAGAATATATAATATTAAAATTTAAATGTACTCATTATGAGGATTTTGATCGTTATTTTCATTTTTATTTTAAAATATAATAATAATTAAATATATATATAATAATTTTGTTAAAAATATTTATTCTACAAATTGCATAATATTAAAATCTAAATGTGTCGTTATTTTCATTTTAATAAACACAGTAAGATAAATGTGGTTATTTTTATTTTAATAAACACCCCCAAAAACATGGTCGTAATTTTCATTTTTATAAACATACGATTAAACTCTACAGATTATGTGGCTATAATTTTCATTTTAATAAACATGCTCTAATTTAGTAAACCTCCAATACTTTTAGCTTTTTATAAAAATAATAATAAATTAAAATTAAAATGGAAAACCATAGAATTTAATTTCGTAAACCTCCAAAAAAGATGATAAATGTAATGAGGCCAAGCTTGTAGGATTCTACTCTTCCGCGAGAGAAGGATTCACCTCTTAGCATATATGTAAAGTAATATATTAATCAATAAAAATACATTATAAAACCCTCGTCGAAACCTTATCTGAAACCTTATGTTTAGGCTGCGGCTCACCAAATTGGGAGGAGTGTAGGTTAATACCAACGAGGAAAAGCCTGCAGGAGTGGAAACCAATAGCGGTGGGCCAAGCAGTGAAAAATGGCGATAAACAGTCCAAAAAAAGATGAGTGATTGAGAATTGTTTAGTCTACAGATTAAGCGATTCTCATTGAACGGCGATATTTATGCAGCGAACAACGGGCTTTGATATTTTCTATTAAAAATGATGGACGACTGAGATGTGTTTTACTGTCAACCAAGGTCTCTGGTGGCTTGTCAACCTTTTGTGGGGAAAATGAGCTTTGAAGGCTCATATAGGACACGCCTTCGGCGTAAAAATGCTTTATAAATTAAATTGTGGGTCTAGGGGCAACATTCCCAACTAGGTCAAGGGTCAATGCTCGCCATGGGGTTCAGGATGCCCAAGGTGTATTCTCTATTGCAATATAGTGAGGGGTCAAGAGGCAGAGCCTTCATGATCATGATAAATCGCATGGTGCATTCACTTTTTTATTGATTTTTATAGTTTATAAGGAACTTTCTCTTCCTCTTCTCTTCTTTTTTGTGATTGCATTATAATAGGGCTAACATATTCATAAGCTTTTTAAGAGTGTAGGGCCTTGGTGTGGACACCCTTTTAGGTTTAGGCTTTTCTCTTTTAATTTATTCTATTTTTTTAATGACTAGGACATTTTTTTTTGGGGGTGTGAAGATGCCCTACTATCCCTAGGAAAGTTGAGGGACATCTGAATGTTTTCAAAATGTTATCTTTTGGATTTAAGTTGTTGCAGATAGTATTTAACTATATTTTATATAAATAATCTAACTCAACTTCGAGTTGTCTTACATAGATTTATTGAGGTTTCTTTCTCATGTTTATGTAGTATTTCATGATCATTTGAAAGGACAATTTAGAGGTTGAATTAGTGTTTGTAGAAGAGAAAAATTGTCCCCATCCTAATATTTATAGATTAACCCCTTGAGATTGGGATTAGTTTTTTTTTTGTGAGGACATGACTATTCTATAGAAGATATTTGCATTTTCTTAATAAGAAAGGTATAAAGAAAGAAAATATATATTGATGCCCACAACTAACCAAAAATATATCAATCGAGTTGAAATGTATATAAAGTACAATAGTAAAGGAATGTGGCACAAAAAGGAAGCCCTAGACAAAAAAAAAACAAAAGAGGGAAAACTAGAAAAAAGCACAAGCCCCCAACAAAGTAGAATAAAAAGGGGGGAGAGGGAAGACCCCACAATGTAATAAAGAAGAGAAGACCATCCAGGTGAGCAACTAAAATCCTCAAGTGTTTGGGTTCTAAGATGCATTAGAGGATCCAAAGACAATGTCATTCATCACAGTGGATGTACCAATGAAAATTCTTAGAACTCTCAGTAGGGAGAGTCCAAATGTAAGGGGTATATTATTGCCTATGAAGAAGAATTAAAATAGTGTTTATAGGTGTATATTTTTTCTCTAGAAACTCCCCTTTTGTTCCTTCAATCAATCAAATCAAGTAATAAAAAATGTCATCCTTATTCTCATTCATTTCTCACAACATATGCCTCACATGTTCCTCCTCAACATCATGGTCTCACTTCTTCTTGGAAATCCAAAATTATTCTTCTTCTTGTCAACATGGATGTACTCCTCTTTGGTCATCCCCTAGCCACAAGGGCACATGCATATTATGAGCTTTTTCACTAATATAAGAATTACTTTGGCTTGGATGTTAATGTGATCCTAGGGGAAGTATCCTTCTCAAACCTCCTATCCCCAGACACTCCCTAATGAGAATTATCATATCTTTTATCATTCACAATGATCAATGATGGCATTGGTTACTTCAACATTTCTATTCTAGATAGTGATACTTGATCTCCAATTTTCCTTAATGTTTGATTTTTATGATTCTTGTTCTCCCTTCTTGGCTATATGTACCCGTTTCTTAACCACTTGTATTGGTGGTTCCTTGTAGTTTTGAATGTATTTGCTTGTGTTCTACTTTTGGGAGCTTTATAGGCTTCTCTTCCCAAAAATTTCTATTGTAAATTGTACTCTTAAGTCTCATTGGCCTACTTTTGGTCATCCTTGGACATTAATATAATTTCTTTTTTATTTTTTAGAAATCCAATAGCTCTTTAATTTGTACTTGGCACTTGGAAACCTTTGAGTTTTTGGTCTACTCTTCGCATGAATTTTATCCCCATTTATTGCTACTTAAGATAGTTTTGCAATATTTCATGGAACTTGCATACAAAATTAAAATGCATGCTCAAATATAAAAATTGACAAGGTAAACAAAGCACAACAAAATATGACAACATTGTAAGTATGAAATTAACACACTCACAACAAGTTCAACATGTATTCTTATGTGGGCAAACAAGATAATGATTCCTCCTTGGGAAAATGAGAAAATTCAAAATCTTGATTATTGGCAATAATTGTTTATTACATAGTACATAGTTTCACTTTTGAATCAATCACTATGTTCCATCTCTTCTCCTACTACAACACTCCAATTTATCTCCCTAAACACTGGTCTCTCTCCTATGCTAACCTCTTATTGGTCTTAGAAAGATCTTGTATGTGTTAATCACAACTTTCAAGGCACTTAGGCTCCAACTAATTTTGGAAAAAAAATGTCTCCTTTGACCCTAAAATATTATATGTTTTATTTAGATCCCATAGATCCTCAAAAAAAATCTATAAAATAATGACCTCCTTTGAGAATTATCACAAGCATATTATTTATTTATCACTAATACTAGTAGTCCTATCATTTTTCCTCAACTTGATGATGGATTACAAAGTGTGATCCAAAATATAGATTTAAATTAAACCCCCACAATTTTTCTAGAGGAATATTTGAATGGTATTAATCATCAATTCTCATGGCCTCTTATAGTTCAATCATTATTGAAAATGCATCTTTGATAGTCATTTAAGGACAAGAGCTTTACTAATAGTTGAGACCTAAGGTGGAGATCTCTTTTCTATTTTCCAATAGAGGAATAGTTATAATACATTTGGATATGGTGATATATCTTATTGCTATATTGTAACTAAGGTAATCTTACATGGTTTTACTTCCATTTCAATTCCTTTCTTTTGTCAAGGCCATAGAAGCATATATCTTTAAAATGACACAATATTTTTTATATATCTTTTCTAAGTAGAATTCTGACATTTTCTTTAAAATATCCAATTTTTCAAGATATATTTGGTCTCAACTTTGACCAAAAAATTTCACCATTATATTTTAATATTATTGGTGATATATCAATGGTAATACAATAATAAATTAGTTTTTTTTATATACAAGCATTAGAGCTGCATTTTTTTATCATTCTTCTTTGGACTTTTTATAAACAAGTTATACACCTTGAATGGTATAATTTGTTGTTAATATTTCTAGTTTCCATTATTGTATCTAGTAGTTAGATATATTGCAAGGGGACAATGACAATTGAATATAGCTATCTATTGTTGTGTTGCAAAAAAAATCGGTTTAGTCTCTTCAAAAAAAATGTTTATATTTGTGTCTTGTGAAAATCATTTAGGAAGGAGTATTTGTGGCGGAGAAGCCCTAAAATTCAAATTCCTAAGCTATTTTTCTCTTTGTTGACGCTTTTTTAAACCTTACGAGGCTTTTTATTAGTTTGCAAACTTTACAAAATTGTGATATGTTTTGGTTTTTTAGTAATTTCATGAGTTAACTCAACAAGTTCTTAATGTCAATGTTTTCACAAATTCTCAAACTTTTTTTCTCTTCATAGTGGGTTTTCCATTTTTTTCACAAATTTCTAAAGTTTCCAAACTTTACAAATTACTAATAATTTGTGTTTGAAATTATTTTGGTTATTTATTTTGGTAAGTTCATAAGTTTACAAACTTGTCAAAAGATCATCAAGTTAAAGAATTAATGTTGGAAGGTTTCAATGTTTGAATTTTCTATCACTTTATGAGTTCACAAAATTCTCAAAAAGCTAACAAAGTTCTAAATATTTCAAAAGGCTCTAAAAGGTGGTGGAGTTGTTAATGTGTTAGCATTTTGGTAAGTTCTTGAACTTTATAACTCACTAAAGGTTAGGTATTGTTTCAAATGACTAATTTAGTGTATAAATTGGGCTTTTGTGGGTTCATTATCACCATCATTTTCTTAAATACTGAAGTCCTACTATTGTGACCCATTGTTGTTATTTGCTCTATATTTGTCACAATTTCTCTTCTTTTGTGATGAGAGGTAGGATTAATTTTTCATCTCATTTGGTGGGATCCTAGTTATTTAATTTTATATTTCTATGGTTTTTTATTGCATTACTATTAAAATTATTAAAAATTCCCTATTGCTCAACCTATCTCTTAATGAGCTACAATCACCAACAATATCATTTTTCCATAGACAACATCATTTCTAGTTTTATGCACTACTAATTCCTTGAGACCATGACTCATTTCCTTTGGTTAATCTCTAAGCCTCCCAAAATAAAGTATAGGTGCTACGGTTATGATAATTCCCCTATCATTCAAAATTTCTTGGCTAGAGTAGGGGACATTTAACTTGGGCATATAGATATGGAGGACTTTTGGAATAGGATGCAAGAAAATCCTAGGGTACTAATGAAATAAGAATTTTTTGTAAGTGGGCTAGTTCATGTTGGTTGGTTCCCAATGGATTTTCAATTTGTAGTTCTAGTACTAACATGTGTCAAAAATAGTAAACTAGGCACTGGGAAATTAGGACATTTGATGAAAAACTAGTTGCTAGACTAGATGGCCCAAATACCAATCTAGTTCTAAGATTACATCAATCAAATAAATTTGCTAAAATGAATGTTGAAATAGATATCATTATTCCTAAGAAAAAAGAGACACATTTTTGAATAATATTGCTAAAATTTGGTTAAAGGTGCTTAAAAAGGGTAAGTTCCTAATTCCCAAAGGACTACAAAGAGCATATTTTGTGGAAGGAGTTTCTAATATGACCACTTTGTTGAATAGAGTTGTAGAAATCAAATATTCTAATGCTATAATTGTGTACTAAATTTGTTAGTTCATACTTGCAATTGGTCATGAACCATAATAGATTTGATCATTTACATGATCATTTGATCAATTTTAAGAAAAATCAAATTTTATACATGTCATCCTATCTATTCTATTATATTATAGGCATGAGAGTTCGTCTTGACCTACAAAATCAAGGGGTATAATGCTAAGCATATTTATGATTACTATCCCCAACTCTGACACAATATTAAAAATAGACTATATGAGAGTTAATGATGTTTTTATCATGTTGATTGTAAGGGAGTTAAAAGGAGACATGTGGCTTAGGATTTCACTTGAATCCTCTCAATTGATCACTCAATATGGTAGTTTTGTCATATATCCTAAGTTCACATATCTCAAAATTGGAGGTTTTGAAGGTGTTCCTACTAAGTTGCCGCATTATGCTAATGACTATTTAATTTTCATCAAAGTATGTAGAAAATGGAAACAATGATCAAGAAGTATATAAATATTGAAAGAAGGCAGGATATGCATTTCATATAAGTCTAAGTTATTACACTTGTAACTCTTTTCCTAATACAAATAGAAAGATTGGTGACAAACATGATTATGTATTTTTTGTAGTGAGGATAGCATTTGACTATAAAAAGCATGCTAGAGATAATCTTTATCTTAGGATAAAATATAATTATGTACCTCATGTTGAGTATTTTTGGGAAGATTATGTTGATGAATTTGATTAATAAAAAGAGATTGGATGAGAATAACCATGGAATAGGTTGAAAGTTATAATATGCTATAGAATGTGGAAGGTATAGAAGATGATGGTTTTGACCTTGTGGAACTTATTTTCATTTATACCACCCACATATAGCCTCTCCCACCTATCAAATAGGTTGAAAAGGAGGTTATAGAAATCATAGAAAGAACATTTCTATAAAGCTTCCTCCCAATGATAATGCATCAAGGAGATAAAATTAGTTTATCTCCACATTTATACCACCAATGACAATTGCATATTCTACAATGTCCAAGACAACTACAACTAAAGGTGGTGATGATGAAGATCCTAAAAAGAAGGTTGATGTGCAAGGATCGTGTGTGGTTGAAAATCAAGTGCCAAGGAAGAAGTTATAAATAATAAGAGCTCCTCCTCAAAAGGATGAATGTAGTTCTAAAATTCTTATTGAAGAGAAACCACAAGTAACCTTTGTCTCTCATTCATCTCCACTAGTTTCCTCTCTATCTCACACATCTCGTTCGTATACACCCACTCCTCCACCTTCTCCTCCTTCATCTCCATCGTTAGTTAATATCAATAAAGGTTCATCTCCAATGCATATTCTTCCACCTTTGAAACTAAAAACTCAAGTAGTGGCATTCCCTTCTCCTTGGCTTATAGAGGTTATTGTAAAGAAAAGAAAGTATGCCCAGCTAGAAGACATAAGTTTTGTTATAGTAGATAAATTGATACAAGATACTCCACAATCAAGGTAGATTCACACAACTTCCAAATTTATATTCGACTCTTATGGCAATAAATTTGTTGAATTTGATAAACCCATATGGATAAAAATGAGGAGGATGTTATTGAAACTAACTTCAATATCACTAGGATAGATTTGGGGCTATCCACACATGAATATGACATACACAATGCTTAGTTATCAGTTGCAAAGTTGATTGAAAGTAGGGAAAGAAAGGGAAGAAAAAGAAAAGTTGAAGGAACAAGTAAAATTATTTGACTTCCTATCTCAAATCTATAATTAATACTTCAACTCAACCATTAGATGCATTGCCTTTTGATAAACCCTAGAAATATCCAATTTCCTTGCTTTAGTTTCATACTTTTTATCTTATTTCTACTAAGTTTCAAAGGCATTTCTAAACCATTTTCATATATTTTAAGTATTTAAAAGCATTGAAGATGATATACTATATTGATAAATGATTGTGTAATCTTTGAATGTATATGGAATTTAGTGGAGTTTTATGATTAATTATAGTTGTTAATAATGAAAAAATGCATTTGGAATAAGACTAACCCCTACAATGAAGAATCTATCAACCCACAGGAAAAGGATTTTCAACTTGCAACAGAAGGATGTTGGTCCACCACAACCAGAGGAGGTGATCAACTACAACATGTGTATTTTTCTCAAAGTTAATGCAAGCAATGGCTTGAGAATGTGAACATGATTATTTATGGATCACTCCATATTTTCACTTCTTGTTATTAATAAAGCATGGAGGAAAGAAGAGGCTTGTTCTAATAGTGGATTGCGGCTTGTAATAAAGTATGTCATGTTATGCATGCTTTTAATTATAACCATGTTCTTAATTGATGAAGAGTCTTTATTAGATTATTACACTCTTACTTCCACTTGCTTTTATTTTTCTGTTAAGCTAAGACCTAGTCCTCTTCTTATGTTTTTGGAAGAGTTGACAGTTATTCGTAGTTTGTTTTCAGTTCTAGAATAAGAGGACTCTCAAAGATCCTATATGATCTTGTGAGAGACCGAGTAGTGATATTTCTGAATGAAGTAGATTGAATATAATCTTGTTATCAGATACTCTGTTCTTAAGCTTTTTTATGTTTGAACTGCAATAAAGAAGGATACATCAATTTTCATGAATCTTTGAATTTAGAATTTGAAGGAAGACATTATGGGTTATATGAGCTCAAGAAAGGGTCACTTGAGGTGTTACAAAATCTATTAGTTTAGATTATTAGTTAATTTTAAAATTATATTTGTTGATTCACATTACATTGAGTTACTAATAGACAATCAATTATTATTTAAATATATTTTTGATAATATAAGAAGGGGAGGGCCCTAATCCCATAGGACAATAGAGTATCATAAAGAGCATTAGAGGTGGGAAACAACACCACCAACTAAACCAAAAAACAACA
This sequence comes from Sequoia sempervirens, assembly GCA_007258455.2. Classification (NCBI taxonomy): domain Eukaryota; kingdom Viridiplantae; phylum Streptophyta; class Pinopsida; order Cupressales; family Cupressaceae; genus Sequoia; species Sequoia sempervirens. The sequence continues at coordinate 72,621,181 of VDFB02000003.1, read as the reverse complement.
TCAGATTGGCACGCAGGCCCAAATTTAAAACCATTCCCATAGTCCAGCTAGTATTAGAAAAAAAATTTATTACCAGCAAACTTTAAACTACAGAGACCATTAGTTAAGTCCATAGTATACTAGGTGGTATTCCACCAAATCTTATAGAGAATAACCGAACAATCCCAGATATAGGTATAATTCAAAAAACTCATCAAAAAGTAGAGAAAGCAGCAAACCTAGCCATTAATTGGATTTCCTTAACAAGTCCCCATACTCTCCTAAGAGAGCCACATATTCGCACCAGTCAAGTCCCTCTATTTCATCCAGCAGTTTCAGGTCCCTCTATTTCATCCAACAGTTTCAATGCGTCAAATTTCCCCTGCTTCTTCAGTTTTCTAGTAATCTTCATTTCTCTTGAGGCCGCTCCCAGCATCGCACGTCTCATCACCCTATTGGTGACTTTCATCAAAGTAGCCAAAGCCTTTTCCATATCCTCAAATTGGACCTGCAAGAAAGTTAGTCTACTTTTTAAAAACTCAACACTCAAACCTTCATTTTTATTCTCCAATCTAGAAACCCTGACATTCTGTTCAATCCCAGCTTCATTCTTTTCCTCAAATGGTTCCTCTTGTTCCTCCTCTTCCTCATATTTTTCCTCCTCCAAATCATCTTCCCCATTTCATAGGCTGTATCCTCAAAATCAAAATCTTTAGATTCTTCATCATCCTGAGCCTCAAATTCCTCATACCCTGGGACATCCTCCACATTCACAGGTTCTTTTTGTTTCCCCTTTTTCTCTTTCGAGGCGACCTTCACCAGTCGGGCAGACCTTCTACCACCACTGCCGCCACTCCCCTACAAGGAAAAATTTAGTGGCAAATCTTCACCAATTGGCAAATTCTAGGAATCGGTCAACCCAAAATTGGCGAATTTCTCGCACCCACAGGGTATCCAAATCGCCCGAAATTTATGAAACATAGGTCCAATGCATGTCGATTCACCAATATTTTTTTTATGAGGCATATTTAAGCAACAAATTCACCATTGTCAAACTACGCATTTCAATTGGACCGACTAATATTTTCGCCTGGATCCCAAAAGCATTTAATAAAAAACACCTACATATTCACCAATACTATTAAAACGACATTGTATTAGGACCCATTTCACCAATTAAAATTTACAAATAGTTGCTTGTGAAGACTCGTTTCACTAATTAAAATTTATAAATAGTTGCTTATGAGGACCTATTTTGCCAATAAGATTAAAAAATAATTAAATTTGAGGACACATTTCGCCTTGAAAATTACAACGTATTCACCAAATTTTTAATATACCATTTAAAAATCTCACGAAATTCGCCAAATATGGAATCATGGATTGATATAAATACAATCGAAAGTGTCATTTATTCTTACACATTTTGTTCAGTTCTGAGGTTCTACTTCTCGATTTGGAAGTCAGTGAAAGCTGAAAATGTAGACTTAAAGGTGAGTGATCACTTATCATTTCTTCATAGTGTTATTAGTTATAATAATAAGTTTTCTTTATCTCTTTTCCATTCTTGCTTCAGTCTTAAAGATGATATTGAGTAGGGAATGGGATCTATATTATTATTCTTTGTCCTTCTTAAACAAGAAGACATTTTTTTCCATTTTTTTATTTGAAGTGAGAGATGAATATGTCGATCGAATCAAAGATTAATATGTTGACCGACTCGAGAAGCAATGGTAAGGCTCCTGCCGCTCCTCAGGGTGGTGAAACTACTCCTACCGCTCCTTAGGGTGGTGAAACTACTCCTGCCGCTCCTCAAGGTGTTGAAAATACTCCTACCGCTCCTCAGGGTCAGGGTGGTGAAAATACTCCTGCCGCTCCTCAGGGTGTTGAAAATACTCCTACCGCTCCTTAGGGTGGTGAAACTACTCCTGCCACTCCTCAGAGTCAGGGTGGTGAAAATACTCCTGCCGCTCCTCAAGGTGTTGAAAATACTCTTTTCGCCCCTTAGTGTGGTGAAGATAAAGAGACTCAGAGGCCATCAAAATGCCCAAAACTTAGATGTACCATACAGTCTTACTTTGGAATTGCCAAAGCTTTGGATCGATCAGGTCAAGATGGAGCTACATCATCAACTCTTCCACCAAATATTGGTAGCATTCACAATACCTCAGCACCAGCGGAAGGTCAAGTTGAGATTGTCATTGATTTAAATCAAAATGTATCAAATTCAAATGGGGATGGCAATACCGCAGAAGATGCTCCAAGGGATACCCTGGTTAGCCAGAATGAGATAATTGAATTGGATGAGGATGATGTTGGTAGCAAGAAAAGGAAAAACAAACCAAAAAGGGGGCATGAGTGGGAAATGACAAGGAATTTTCAACTTGGTTGGTTATCAAAGTACCCATTCATTGTAGTAGTGGGGGAATCATACGATATTGAAAAAGTAACACATGCCAAATGTATGATTTGTACTTGGAAATTGGGAAAACTCAAGACGTTACAGCTAAAGATTGACACTATAGAAAAGCATATTGGTAAAGTTTATGAAAAATGAATCATAGACAGAAAGGAACAATCAATCTTACGATGGAAATCAAAGGAAGAATGTCTTCATGTTAGGTATGCTGCGGATTATGAAGAGCATCAACAAAGCATGTCGAAGCTTGCTGCATGTAAAGGTACACTTGAGGCTCAATTTGGAAAAGCAATGGAAGGAGAAAATTTGTCAAAAATTGTTCAGATGAGTGTTGTTTTTCATATTTTGTCTAGAGGGTGTCCTATGACAGACTACCCAGAATATTTTGGTTTATTATCTTTTTTGAATGTTTCTCACTATCCCTACACACATTGGTCAATAAACGCTGGATGGGAATGGGAAAAGTGTCTTGTTGTAATGGAAAAGGAAGATTTAAAGGAGAAAGTAAAAAAGTCAAACTTCATTGCATTATTTTTAGATGAAGTTACTACGGTAGACAATACTTCTTGGGTCTATATGCATTTGTATACTGTACAACATGTTCGCCAAGCTCATCTTCTCTATGTTCATAAAATGAAGGACAATTCAACATCGCATAATATATTTGAACTAGTCAAGAAATATTTGAATGAAATTGCAGGTATGGATGAGTTGAAAATTACAAAAAAGTTGGTGTGTGTAGGAGCTAATGGAGCTGCAGTGATGCAAGGTCAAAGGACCAGTGTTTGCACAAAGTTACAAACTACTTGTGCACCATACATGCTTGGCATTCACTACATGTCCCATAGAATAAATTTGGCATTAAAAATTGTAAGCAAGTTTCCTACAATATCAAAAGTTGAAAATATAGTCCACGAGATCCACGCATACTTCTGCCGAAGTCCCAAACGTTTCACAGAATTTTAGAATTTTGCTGAGGGAATAACACCAGGAAACAAGCTTCTCAAGGATGTCGATACCAGATGGATCTCCTTGCATGGACCAGAGCAACGAGTTCTTTCAAAATATAAATCCTTAATTGGAGTGATGTACGAAAATCGCAGCATGGTAGACAAATCTCCTGACCTCTTACATAGGTTAAGCGATATAGAGACACTCTTGACTTTAGCTAGTCTTCTCCCCATGCTGGATGAAATGAACAGTCTTGTGAAGAAATCCCAAGATAGAGCTATGTATATTAACGAATATGCCAATCTGCGTAAACATACATGCTTGGCCCTTGATCATCTATATCTAGATTTAACACAAGATGGCGTAGATTATAACCTGTGGCAGAAAATTATTGATTTGAATAATCTTGATAATTATTTACAGTTTAATGGAAGCGGGCACTTATGTATTTATGTACATGGATATGAGATACAAATGTACCGATGTAAGACTACCAGGCGCTCTAGCAAAGAAGTAACTATTAACGAGGAAGATTTTAAAGACATTGTTAAATCTGTCGGTGATAATTTGAAGGAAATTGCAAAATATCTTTCCTCAGAGATTCGTGAAAGATTCCCTCGAGATGAAATACTTGAAGCCATGAGTATTGTGTATCCTCAATTTTGGGCAAACTGAGATAACCCAAGATTTTTTCATGCTCAAGTAAAAATCTTGATTGAACGATTTTTGAAAACTGTAACAATCAATGAGCAGAAAATAGAAGGAATTTTAAATGAAGATAAGTTAAGAAAGAAATGTAAGGATTTTGCAGTAGCTATTAAGGACCAGTATAAATCTATTGGCAAGGACAAGGCCTTTGAACTGGGATCAATAAAAAGGGTTTGGACAAACTTAGGTTAGAGTGAAATATTGCATGATAAGATATCAAAATATTTCAAACTTGTTGATTTATGTCAAACAATGATATTGGGGTCGGTGGAGGATGAGAGAGTTTTCAGTACATTAGGGTTTTTGAAATCAAAGTTAAGAAACAAACTAGACAAGAATTTGGAAAATTGTTTGAGGATGAAAGGAATTGCGTATAATATAAAAAAAAATCCTTTTGATAGGGAAATCGCAATCTGGAGGTCCACATGTGAAAGAAGAGGGACCGATCTGTGCAACACTCCAATTCCAAAGGTTGGTACTGGTGGCACTGCCATGGGCAGTGAGACTGGGACAGATGACATTGACAAAAATGACATAGTGAATGTTGAAATTGAGACAAAGGTCGAAGAAGGTGAAGAGCAGACTCAGAATCAAGAGCTTCAAGATGACTCTTTTACTGTATCTGATGTTGAACGTCAGTTTCGGGACCCTGACTCCATTTGGGAAATGGAAGAGAATTAGCAGCTTTTAGGTATTTATACTGCACTACAAGATTCATGAATCAATTTCCATTGTTCCAAACTGTAGTTGATGATATTTTATATTGTATTGAATGAAAATTAAAATTGTGAATCATTGCACTTCATGATATTTTATTTTATATTGCACTTCATGAATCATATTCCAAACTTTAGTTGATGATATTTTATATTGTATTCCATGAAATTGTGATATTTTATATTGTATTCCATGGTATTGAATTTGATATGTGTTTCTGCATCATTTTTAAAGAACATCACTTATCACTCAACTCATAAATTCCTATTGCATTGCCATTCACAAAATCTTTGATAAATAACTCAAAGAATATTAATCCATTCCTTGAACAGAAGTTAACAATTCAACATCCACAACTTATAAGCTAACAAAAGCTAACAGTTCAACATAAATAACTTATAAAGACATCCACACAACTTAAAACAATAAAAGCTTAAACTACCAAATCACCTAAATTATTCAGAGAACTCCTTATGCATCCATCACCATAAAATCTTTATTCACAGATAAACATTCCATAGCAATGAAATTCACCAAAAATTTATCATTCCAATAATAGACAATCCACTAGCAAACTACTCAGCAAAAGCACAATAAATCCACACAGTACACACCATAACTCAAAGATTGCACATGCATGAACTTCACCATTGTCTTTCTATATTGAAATAATAGAAAAGCAATAAAAATAGCAGAGATTTTTTGTCTTGATAATGGTTCCTTGAAGACAACCGTTTTAGAAATTAAAATAAAAAGTCTTTGAAGTATCAAGAGAGCCAAATTAAAGAAAATAACATAAAAACTAAAAACTAAACAACACCGACTCCTTTGCTTTCAATATTTTTCGCCTCCTTCTCCTTCAATAACGCCTCCTATGCCTTTAATCTTTGCCTGTATTCCCGGCACTTGGTGACAATTGCGGTGATGTTTTTGCTCCCTGGCGTTGTAGCAATCTGTAACCTAGTTCTCCATTTTCCCAAAGCCTTTTTATAATCAAACAACATCTGAGATCTTCTCTCTTCTCTAGAATTATAAGCCTTCAGATGGAGCTCCATTGCATTGAGTTTCGAGAAGGACTCCCATGTCACTGTAGCAGGATCAGATATTTCTTTATTGAATTTCTCTCTAAACTTCAGAGAGATCTCTCTTATATCTAGAATCCTTTCATCAAACTCATCTATAATTTCTGCTCCCAAAATATGAAAATATTTTTTAATTTCCTCTAACATTTCATAATATTTTTCAAGTGTGTTCTTAATTTCATTCACCAGATTATCATATATATTCAATTTCCATTCTAATGAATTGGACCAGGAAGGGTCTAGCTCCTTAGGATTATCCAATTAATATCTTTGGATCCATAGAGTTCAATTCTTTCATTTTCTGAGAGAGCACATAGAGACTATTTTGATCTTTTCTGACATCTTGAAGTTCTCCTACTAACTCCTTCCTCTTGTCAAGAACTCGAGTGTAAAACTGCAAAGATTTATTCAAAAAGAAGATAGCCTCTTGAGATATTGTTTTGATCCCCTCACAAGTAGCTTTGGAATAACTCAAATTCTTTTTAATTTTCTCTATGGTGAGCACATCGATGCCCTCTACCTGAGGCTGAGAACTTGAGGCTTCATCAGATGTAGGAGGAGTGGCCATGGAAGAAATAAAGTTTCTCAATGCGAGGACTTGAGATTGCAGTTTTATATTTTCTTTCCTCTGTTCTTTCACTCTTTTAATCAAGGTAATGACTGAATAATTGGCATGGTACATATCACCTTCCAGTGTTGGAGGCCCCATATCAACATGTGTGACTTTGTAGTCCACCGTTGTTATTTCATCTTCATTTAAATCCTTGACAGTGTTAGCAATTTCTAACATTTGATTTCCAAAAGTAGCATCAGTCACCATCCTTGAAATCCTCTTGGCTTTCTTAGGTTTTGAAGAGCTTTGAAGTAAATTTGCAACTGTATCCACTCCAACTTTCATTGTAGGAGTATACTTTCTCTTCTTCTCCATTGCTTTTTTCAGCCATCCTGGGGAGGCTACTACCAGACCAGAATCTTCTTTTCTAGTAATAGTTTCTTTAGGAGTGGTAGGAGTGAAAGGTAGATTATTAGGTGGAGAAGAGGGCATTTCAGAGTCTCCAGACATAGGAGGAAAGATATTATCTTCAGCGATCTGTTTAAAGATAACTTCAGAATCTACAACCACAAGTTGAAGTTTTTCTTGATTGGTATTCTTCTTAGGGGTAGGAGAAAGCACACTGTCTTGTTCACAGATGCTCTTCAACTTGACTGTTTCTTGTGGCCTATCACCATCACCTCATGACTAAGAATTTGCACTAGATGGCCTAACAGAGGGTTTCCTCAATGATACACTTGCACCAGATGCTTGCGTAGACCCCTATTCATTCTTTTGTGATGACTTCGGCTCTTGAACAGGACCAACAACTTGCCGCCATTTCCCATCCAACTAGTCCTGGGTTCTTTTAAGCACTGAGGCAGCACGCACCCTCATATATGAAATTTCACTTTGGTTCCAATCAACCCTAGGGTGGGATTTATCAAGCAATTTTTCATATCTAGGATCTAAGATTGTTGAATCCTCAGCTACATTTTCAGGAATGTCAAATTGAAGACCGAAAGCCTGTATCTGTTTTAGTGTTAGCCTCATATAATCTATTCTCAAAACTTCATTCTCATCGACACAATCTTCCCAGAAATCTTCGATAGATGGGTGATGCCGATATGAGCTACCTCCATAGAGATTGTGCTTCACAAAACCCTTACTGTCAAAATTAGCTCTCATAGAAAAATTCTCGAGGTTATATTCCTTGAGAAGTCCTTCAACTCCCCTGGCCATCTGGTTTGTTTTGCACAAAAAAGAAGGGGGTCTCCATTGGGAAGGCATACCCTTGTTTCTCCATGTTCGTATACTTAATATTAACCATTGCCATTTGTCGACAAACTTCCAGAAATATCATTAAATCTTCAGGATACTGAGGTAATTTCAAAGGGGCTTTCTCAAAACCCCCTATTCTCAGATAGGAAAACTTATCAAATTGGATATAAAAACTCCCATATTTTGATACAAGACAAATGGATTTAGGGGAAAGGTGCATTTCTGGATTTCCATCTAGCTTCCTCATGGCCTCCATTAAAAATGCATCATTAACACGACAAAAAACATCCATTCCAAATTTTTTAGTGAACTAAGGAAAGCGTTTATACACAGGCATATCAGAAGCTGGGGTTCCTTGTGGCTCCAACCCTGGCCAAAAGGACCTCTGACTAACTACAATGTAGGTTAGGCAAGAACACATACAAAAAGTAGCAGTCTTATGGAAATTAATTAATTGCTCATTCAAATGGAAGCAAATAACTTTAGCCTAGTCAATGAAAATGTTCTCATCACAAACTATCAAGATAAACCGGTACATCCAATCCTCAAATAACTCAACTTGTGTATTCCCAACAACGCGGTGCAATAAAGCAATAACATTTGCAATTTCTCCCTTGAAATGCAATCCTCTGAGTTTATTTGGCAGTTGCGACTTACCTTTCCTTTCAGTCTTCAACCTAGTTTTGGCCATGGAGTTCTTACACCACTCTTTATTCGCTTTGAAAAATTCACGTGCCACTGCAACAAACATGTCTTCTAGAGGTTCCATTTTTGGAATCCCCAGCGCTCAAGAAACAACTTCAGGAGAAATTTATGCAATTACAGTCCCGTCCATGGCTTTAATTTCCCATGTCTACGGAATGTACCTTCTCGCACATGCACTTATCAGGTCCACACTTAACACAGCTTCTGGAAACCCTCTAGCCTGAGCTAGCCCACTTTCTAAGAGTTTTATATCCAGCTCAGACTTGTCGTCCCTCTCTAGGCGCGCCCAAAATTCTTCTAACTTAAAAGGTTTGAGCTTCGTATCCCTTACGCCGACCATTCGTTCACTCTGCATGAGTACAAAATGAAAATTCACAGAGAAAGAATGTTTGCACCTCAAAAGTATTGGCCTTGGCAAAGAATGAGAATGCAGGCTAAATGTCTGAGTAAAAAGAATGTTTGCACTTGAGAAGTATTGTCCTTGCCAAAGAACGAGAATGCAGGCTAGATGTCTGAGTAAAACTTCGCACTTATGTCATTATTTTTTATATGACGTGCATTGAATGTGGCATTCAATTTCATTCCTCGAAAAGATAGCCTTGAAACATGCATGCTTTTGGAAATTCCTCAAAAGGAAACTCTAGTTTAGTCCGTACATAAGTCCATAATGTTGCGTGGTCGCTGAAACTAGGAACCTTAGAACCAAAGTCTGAAGTTTCAAAGTTTTTGAAACCTTCGACCCACCAACTACAAAGACTTTCAAGTTTGCAACTCAACAAAGTGAATGAACTCAGGGAATTGGGAAGTTATGAAAATTTAGAACTCCGCAACAAGGTTATAAATTATAAAACTCTGATGACTAGTGACCGATAAGGTTATAAATTATAAATCTATGAGGACTAGCAACTAAGGTTAGGAAAAGCACCAAAACCGCGACTTTGAGTGATAGTAACCACAACATGTCATTAATATTCTTTGTCATTATGCATTGATGTATGTTTTAATTCTAGATCTAGTTTAATGAACTAGTTAAAGTACCTTGATTAAAGCATGAATTTGTATAAATGTTTAGTGGATCTGATAAGTAGTACTAGTCATGGAGATTGAGTATCAATCTGTGAATTGTAATGCAATTTAACTAAGATTATGGATGCTTGGAATTAAAGTCACCTTATAGTTCATATTTTAATTGTGCTAAAAGTAAAACTTGAACATGTACTAAGTGATTCATCACTCAGCTCAATGCTTAATAACATATTAGCAGTAGTCTAAAGTCTTAGTAGCATATACAACAATGAACATCAACAATCATTTGAAGTGTATCTAGTAGTTGAAACCACTATCAGACTTTTTCTTCAAATGAAAAAATAAATAATACAGATAATTTATCATTTAACATCGACCCATTACTGAAGTTTGAGTTGGAACAAAGAAAACTCTACACAGAGCTGAGTTGGAACTTGGAAACCCATATTATCAAAAATCAAATCACTGCAACACCTTTTCTAGCAACTTCCACTGTTCAGGTGGTGGAATTGTCATTTGTTCTAACTAATGTTGTTTGACTTGAAGATTTGTTAACAATTCATGATTCAAATTGGAACCTGTCTTGCATTTTTCAGTCAATTTTACATTCAAGGTTAGCAATGGTTTGATGGAATCCAAGTAGTTCACCACATCTGGGTTTTGAGGAAACTGGCCCAAATCAATCTTCATTGCATCCTCCATCTTCTTTCTAAAATCATTCTTTCCAATGAATCGCTCATTTGTCTCAAAACCCTTTGGCAAACTAAGTTCTATGAAGTTCCTTAACTTTTCATCCACCTTCTTCATCTTGTCTGCAACCAAATTCAAATATTCCTTTGTTTCACGCATTCTCAAAAACTTTTCAATGATAGATGACAACGTCATTGATGTAGCAAGCCAATTAGTAATCCCTTTTGATTTCAAAACATTGTCATTGGATTTGTAGACTATTTGTTGAATTTCTTTTGTAGATTTCTCTAATGCCAGCACATTTTTGTTGTCCACTAAATATTTGTTGAGCTTCTTATGATGTTGTCTAATAACATCAATCAATTGAAACATGTCACACAAATGATCAATCCTCTGCATTATTTCATCCCAGATCTTTTTTTCATATGGCTCATTGTCTCTCTACAAAATGTAGATAACTTATTTTGACAAGTCTCAATTTCATTTTTTGCTTCCATCACCTTGACCACCAATCTTTCATTTCTTTTTCTCTCCTTCTCCAATTTGTGTTCCCACTATGCATTTCCATTCGCAATGCTCACTCTTAGTTTTTCTAAAGTGGATTTTTCCTCACAATATTTCTTGTTTCTCTCATCTAGCCTTTTCTTTAGTTCATTCACTGCAGTCTCATTCTACTTATCCTCTTTGCTTGTTGATGCAGAGGTAGATTTTTTTATTCTTTTTTCTAATTCATTGCTCTTGTTATCTGTTGCTTTCCTCTTTGCTTTCTCATTTGCTAGGTCTGCCTATAGCTTTTCAATTTGAGTCTGCAACCTTTTTTTCTCTCTATCTTGCTTTAGCAATGACGTGTACACCAATTCATTGTTCTTCTTTGATACATTAATTTTGTCAATATTCCTGAGTCCAGAAAAATCCAATTGAATATTGTTCACTTGGAATTCAGATCGAGCCATCTGATTTGTTGGTTTGTCTTGAACTGTGGGAATAAGAAATGTGTACTCCATGATTTCTTTATTTGTGTCAAATGTGGGTAATACCATGGTTGTGGCAGGCTCTGAAGTTGCAGTAGATGCACTCTCCATCAGTTGCTTCTTTTCTTTTTTATTCATGTCTGATTTCTTTTTAAACTCTTCAATGTAATCAAAACCTAGGGACACAAGAACAATGGAATGTTTGAATGGAGAAGGAATAGGAGTAGTAGTAACTGGCACTAGGGGGGTGCCTGGAAATAACTCCTTTGTGGTGGATCCACTAGTAGTGTGACTTGGACCTGTCAAAATCCTTTGCCTCTTTTGTATGCCTTGATCACCTAGTGTTTTTGTGGTATATTGTATTGTTGTCCTCTTGTATGTAGTTTGTTGTTGTAGCACATGTTGACCACTACTAGTACTACTACCCATACCATCTCCACCAGAGGCAGTGCCAATTGCACTAAGCTCTCCACCATGGGCATGTCCTAGTTGTGATTGTGTCTGACCATGAGGATGAGGATTTGAAGCTCTAACAAATTGTCTTGTATGCCCTAGGTCTACTTTTTCACCTCCAAACCCAGGGCCAGAAAAATCACTTGCTTTTCTATGCTCTACATCTATTACCATCCAAGGGCCTTGTCTTTGGGATCCCAAAGGACCACCTTCATAACCCATTTTTTCAACTATGGTTGCTCCAATAGTATATGCTTCTTTTGTGGCCTCACTTAAACCAAGTTTGAAATTGGCATGGTTTCCTTCTTCCCTATCATCATTAGATTCATGATCACTTTCTTTATCTTCTTGTTCATTTGGATGCTCTATATTCCACAATTTGCTAAACTCATTGTCTTCTTCATTATCTCCATACTCTGCAAGAGCTCTTAGTTCACCTAGCTCCTTCCACATAGACCAAAAAGCAGTAATTTTTTATCATGACCAATTTTTTTTTGTAACTTCCTTCTCTAGAGAACCTGGCAGTTTTACTCTACTACATGGTTTAGCACTTTTTTGATAAAAATCGTTGTACCTCCTGATTGTCTTTCGATGCAATTCCATAAGTTATGCTAACAATTGCTCAAAAGAAATACCATTCTTAGTAGCACTTTTCTCCATGTCAATTTTGACCTCATCCCAAGAATCCTTGTTTCTCAAGTTTTTGAGCAAGGGTTTACTTTCATGTTGAATTCTACTTGCAACATTCTTATTGAGCACAATCATTGATTTAATGGTGTCACATGGATCATACTGCCAGTGAAAGATAGCATCAAAATATAAAAAATTCAAAAGATTATGTGCCACACTAAATGCTTTTCTCTCGAATGTGATCCCTCCACATGAAAAAGGTAAAGAAGGAAATAAGGTCTTCTTTTGCTGACTAGTAAAGTGCAGTTCATCAGTACTTTGCATCTGCCTTACATATTCCAAAGCAAAAACCCTTTCGTCACATGTATTGGAAGTTTGTATGGCTCTCCCGATCCATAAAATCTTAGCACAATATATTCTTCCATTAAGTACCAATCAACCAATTGTATTTCTTTTCCTAGTTGAATGCAGTTTCTACATGACATAGGCAATCTAGGCATTGGAGTATTTGTAATTGCTTGATGCAATGGAGCCAAAAAGTAGTCTACAAAATGACTGTAGTTCCTTTGAGAATCATGCATCCTTGTAACAGTGGTCCATTCATATACTGGAGCCATTTTATTTTCCTTAGGATTACTATAGGGCCGAATTTGAAGCTTGTTGGTCTAAAACATTCCTCTGAATTTCAATAGAAAAAGATAGCACAAGTAGGTTGTGAACCTAAATGTCTTGGTGGAACCTCCTTTAATCATTAAAAATTGTTTATGCATGGATTCTACAATGTGCTCAATAAATTTATATTTGACATGTTGAACACCATAATGGATATTATACACCATTTCAAGGAGGCATGCACCCACTTCCAAATTGCTATCTAGTCCGAGGCAAAATGCTAGCATGGAAATAGTATCCTGAACCCATGGTTTAAAAATTTCCAAATCATAAGGAGGCTTATGATCACCTTTCAACTTGTTTCTATCTTGAACTATTTTGTTTAAGAAATATTTTTTCTCCATTTCATCCACTGCTTCATAATCACTAGCAAGCTTTTCTAGGTCAATGTGGACATTTCCAAATTCTTCGCCTTCGGTTGTAAATGTAAACTCCAACACTTTTCCAAGTTCTTCTGCATTAATGGATAAAATTTTTCTTTGCTATCTTTATTAACAATTGCTCTTTTGTTATCATCATAATTTTGGGCACAGACCATGATAAATTCAGGGCAAGGGAAAACCTCATGTAACATCATGCGCACTAATCCAGTTACCCACGATGCACTAATACTATTAACTTGCATTTGCTTTAAGGCCTTATTCTCAGATGAAAATCTAAGTTTTGAGGTACGCCTACCATAGGTTTCAGGATCATAAATATCATGGTATTCATCAGTGAAACCTGGGGTTTTAAGCAATTTTGCATAATGTATTTTTTTATTTGACATTGCTCGAGTGGTACTGCTGGTAGACATGCTTATACAATGTGAAACTGTGAATTCCCTATTAGTCCTTAATTTTTCTTAATTCTTAAGTCTCTTATCCCTAAACCCACACTTAAAATTTTGACAAAATAAGATTTTAAGAAACGTCAAACGATGAAACATAGCCACAAGAATTCTTTCACTTACCCGACTTTTGATTCTTGGAAAGATTAATGCCGACAGTCATGGAAACTGGGTTTCTGGAATGGCTTTGTCAGAAGTGGAACTGTGGAACCCAGAATAGGGTGGTGTCGTAGTGCACTGCAATGAGCAAACTAAAGACTGAAATCTCCTAGTGTGCTGACCCTCTCACTTAAAAATAAAATCACTTAGCAGTATAAATTGAAAGTGCTTTTTTCAGTCCTGTATTGACAACAAATTCTAAAGAATCTAAACCGTTGATCTTTGTAAATCTAACAGTTATAGGGTGATTCCGGACGTTTAGGTTTGCAACCCTAGCGCTTCGTGCATTTCATTCCAGAATGCAACTACAACCATACATCAAATGTTCATCGAACGGTTGAGTAATTTATGATATATATTATAAATAGTAAACATGTGTTTTAAAGTTTTTTTCAACCTTTAATGTGCTAGAATTCACATCAACGCCTTTATAAAATGAATTACAATGTCACATTAATAGCACAATAACACTTAACGTTGCAAAGAACTTAATAAAAGGAATTACAATGTCACATAATCACATTAATAGCACAACCATTTATTTTTATTACAATTGAATGACAATTGTCAATTTCACATTATTACATAGTACAAATACAAATGTAAGTGCAAGTGCCAAGCTTCTGCCATAGTCTCTGAGTCCTAACTCTTTGTCGTCTAAAAATAAATGCATGGAGGAGGGCCATCGCCAATCATGGTTTCTAAAAAATATGCATGGGGAAAGGGGGGAAAATCAAACAGGGGAAATTGGAGCTATTAAAGATACAAAAAGTACTTATCCCCTTTGAAAATTAGAGTCATGCAGAGGATGAGGGGTTGTAAAACTACTCCCATCTTCTACTTGCTGCTTCCATGCACTTGGAGAGCACTTATCTCCATCAGAGCTCCCCATCCTGGTTCAAAACCTGTTTGAGAAGTCTGGTCAACCAAATCAAATTCTTTCCAATTCCACCCATTCTGAACGTGAAGGAAATTGGTCTTTTACTCTGTAACTACATAACTGTAGGAAGGAGAATTTAGAGTATCCCCAATAATACCAAATCATCTTCTTCTTGAATCCTTATTAACCCTACAAAATGAAAACCCTTATGACAATTCAAACTTTGCACTCGAGCGTCAATAGTATAGCCTTTAGCCTTCAACGAATTATTTCAGTTGTGCTCACTATCCTTATTTATGGGCCAACAGTGCCACCAATAGTGCCACTACCAGCCTAGTCCCTGTGTACACCTCACACGTGTCACGTGTGAGGTTGGGTTACTATAGTGATAATCACGATTCACGCAAACCAAAAAACCAACTTAATCGATTTGAGTACTTAACTTTAGTATTTGTATTGCTTTATGTTTTAATTTTAAGTTTTAAATCTGCATGTAATTATTTCATAAATAGATAATTTCTTAAAGGAAAAAAAACCTGATATGAATAGATTCATCAATTGCTTTTCTATGCTTTTTAATAGCACAATTGCTATGATTTCATCAATTGCTTTTTACTAGCACAACCATTTATTTTATTGCAACTGAATGACAATGTCACATTATTACATAGTACAAATACAAATGCAAGTGCAAGCACCAAGCTTCTACTGGACCACTAGTGAAAATGTAAATGTAATACATGTTTGTCTAAAAATAATGGGACTTTATGGGTCAACCATGGGCTCTGAAAATAAATGCATGGGACTTCCTGGATCAAGCAGTAGCTTTGAAAATGAATGGATAGAGGAAGGGGGGAAAATCAAACCGGGGAAATGGGAGCTGTGAAGATACAAAATGTACTTCTCCCCTTCAAAAATCAAAGTCATGCAGAAGATGAGGGGTTGTAAAATTTCTCCCATCTTTTACTTGCAACTTCTATGCACTAGGAATAGCGGTTATTCCCATCAGAGCACCTCTCCTGGTTCAAAACCTGTCTAAGAAGTCAAGTGAACCAAATCAACTTCTTTCCAATTCCACCCATTCTGAACTTGAAGCCTGAACGAAATTGGTCGTTGACTCTGTGACTACATAACTGCAGGAAAGAGAGTTTAGAGTATCCCCAATAATGCCACATTATCTTCTTCTTGAATCCTTATCAACCCTACAAAATGAAAACCCTTACGACAATTTGAACATTGCACTCAATAGTAAGGTCTTTAGCCTTCAATGAATGATTTTAGTTGTGCTCACTAGTCACTATCCTTATTTAGTTATATATGGGCCAACAGTGCCACCAATAGTGCCACTACCAGCCTGGTTCCTATGTACACCTAACACCTGTCACGTGTGCACTATGAGGTTACGTATACCGTATATTCATGATTCATAATAGTGATTTTTGCAAACCAAAAAACTAACTTAATCAATTTGTGTAACATTAACTTAAGCCTTACATGTACAATTAAAATGTTTAATTTGATTGACGTCTGGCTACACACAAACTGTACCTCAAGCCTTACATGTGAAATTAAAACTTAAGCCTTACATGTACAATTAAAATGTTTAATTTGATTGATGTCTAGCTGCACACAAACTGTACCTCAAGCTGACAAGTGACAAGCTGTCAAAATCACCAGACTCCAATGTCACTTGAATGATATGAATTATGAAAATTTGAAATCATTACAAATCTTGTTTCATTAAAGCTATGACTCATGAGCTATCCAATCAATCGCTTTGGATGTACATATGGCATTAATCGCCGTGAGCAGTACAACTACCAAATGTTCTTCAAAAAGATTGAGAATTTCAATTAAATGAAATGTAATATGCCGAGTCATTGAAAAGAGAAAAATGAGCCTTGATCTCGCCATGTGTCTGCATCTAATGGTTCTAGTGTTATTCCAGAGGTTTCAATTCGCAAGTCTACTGCTTCAGAGATTTACTTGCAGAATGCACCTACAACCGTCCATCAAAAATTCATTGAATGGTCGTGGTTAGATTAATTTGCAACATCCTTTGTGTTAAATGTTCTTAAGTTTTTAAGCATTGGTCCTACATTCTTCCTAGGTGGTCCCTCTTTTAAAACAAACTTAATGCACGTGCATATTTCTGCCACTTAAGTTCTTCTATCGCTCATCACCAAAATCCAACCCATCGGATTTGTTGGAACTATAAAAATATGGCATTTTTACATATGATTTCATTCATAGATGTACTGTTTTGATCCTACTGTATGCATATTTCATCTATATTTTGCCCTATTGCCCCTATGAGTCCATCGAGTTATGCATATTTTACATTCTGGTCCATATCGGCATAGGTTCATTCTTGTCTCCCTGATCAATTATACGTTTTCCACTTGCATGAGTCTGTGTTGCCTATTGGCAAGACTCATTTAATGTCACATCGATTGAAGTTTGTTTGAAAGTGGTGTTCAATAGGAACTTTGTGTTGTCACAGCGACTGCCTTATTTGTGGTTGGTTATCGGCATAAGGTTCATCTTGTGTTAGCGACAACGAAGACGTCTATCGGTGTATGTTATGGCTATCGGGATAGGGTCTCACTGATTTCAACATGTCTTCCCGACTATGCACATGGTGGGCCGTCGATATAAGCTTGGAGGTTTCGACATTATGTCTCAACGAAGTTTTCCTGTCTTGCTGAACAGTGGTGGAAAGATATTGCATATCGGTGTAGGTTTGATCTTCGGTGGAGGCTCTTAGCGAACTCATCTTGTCTCGCGACCGAGGGAACATAATATTGCATATCGGCATGTGTTAATATTTTTGAGGGGATGTCATGGCGATATCCATATGTCTCGCCGATGGAATATAATTGGTCTCCCTCATAAGGCCTTCGGTATAAGGATACAACTTTCGGCCTATGGTCTTAGCGAGGTGAGTTTGTCTCACCGACGGTGCAAAAGGTTTTCTACCAAGTGACTTTCAGCAAGAGTTTTTTTATGTCTCAGCGAGGATGAATATGACAAAGATGTTGCACGGTGTAACCTTTCGGCTTTCGGTGTATGGTCATAGCGAAGGGGTTGGGTCTTGCCAACAGGTAACGAGTGGCTTTCAGTGAGAGCTTGGTTTTCTCTTGGCGATCTTGGTGTGCTCGGTTGTTTCGATGGAACATAACAATCTACAAGAGGTCCCCCCGACATTGTTCTGTCTTGCCGATTGCTCGATGAGTATTCTCTTCAGGGAAGAGATCTAGTGGTCTTGCCGAAGGTTGGAAGTTACAACGATAATGATTAAAACAAAAGTGCTTTTCGGTGGGAAAGCAAATATGTCACAGCGACATACAAAAGGTGGAAGGCTCTCGGTAAAACTTGAAATAATCTATGTGAGGTCTCCGCGATATCTGTGTGTTATAGTGAAGCACGGTGGGAACAACAAAATACTATGTGGCTTTGATATGACTTGCGGGTTGCTACAGCGAATGTGAGAGCGAAATACACGCGCACGAGATGAAAGCGTTTGAATTGCCATTCGGCAGGACGATATGTTTTGTCTTGCCGACTGTTCGCAACTGAATAACAAAATATAACTCATTGAGGCCGACATGTATCTACTTGGGTGATTGTTGCAGGCTGACATTCTTTGAAGCCCGAATGTTGTGCTAGGCCGACATGTGATCTCAATTTAATATTTTCTTCAAATGCTTGTGTATAAATAAGCATTCTCACATTTGTATGAGGAGAGATTTTTATTAGGAGCTATTAGTTGCTTGTATATTTCTGATGGATACAATACTATAGATTCATCAAATCAGAGACTATGATGCATGTATTCAAATTGGAGGTATTTATGAAAGTTAATTGATGTTGCTGCACATTTTTTATATCAATTATCTATTGAATTTAATGAAAGTATTGCTAAGCTGACTCCAAAATGGATCCTTTTTGGTTGTTTAAATTGATGTAACAAGTTTACATTCAATTCATCAGTGCACATTTGTTGTATTTGTGTGGTTAGTTGATTGGTTCTTTCAAGCAAAGATTAAATCCTTTTATTTAATCACAGTAATCAGTGAGATTCAATTGGGTTGTTGAAGCAGAGCTTAGTAGTCACATTATTGCACTATTTATACAAGTTCTAAACATAACATATGCCAGATAATTTGAATTTTCTTAGTGATGTGTTGCTCATCTTGATCTCATTTGACTCTGCATACCCAACAAGGCACTAGTCTCTGCACTTCATTATTTGAACTTATCCAATTTTCTCTACATCTATTAATCAAGCATTCATTTTAAGATTCAAATCAAAATATTGTTACTGTTTTCAAGTTGGATTTTATTTGTTCACCTTTCGTTGCCATTGTGAACAAATTGCTTTAAGAGGATAATTAAAAGTTAAGCCTACATTGTTCAAGAGAGGTACACCCGCCCAAGTTTTGCAGCACCTAAAGAGTAGAAGGTTGAGTCTTCTTGACCTTGTCTATTACCCTAAAGCGTATTAAGAGATTGGCAACCTCTTGAGGTATTCAACCTACATTTTTGAGAGCTAACAAATTGGCGACTCTGCTGGGGAACAATCAGAATCAAGGCTATAATCATAGAGTCAGAAATCTTGCACAAACTCTGCTAGGAATAATAAATATCAAACTGTTTTCTCATTTTTTGATAAAAGTGAGTGGCGACTTTGACAGAAATTTTTGCAGCTGTTCATCATGAATGGAAGAAGATCTCAGTACAGGGGAGGTCATACTGGAGCTCCTGCTGGTGGTAGTAAGTGGACACATAAAGATGACAGAGTTGATAAGGTAAAAGGAATAAATGAGGACATGTGCATGACAAACAAAGGTAAAGCACCAGGAGCACATGGCGAAACATATAATTGCTATGATACATGGAAAGATAATTCAAGTGCAGAACCTTGTACCCCTGAAGAGCAAAGAAATCTATTTTATAATCCTCAAGATCAACCTGAATTTGATACCAACCTTGAAGCAAAGGTGCTCAGGCATCGACAGGAACGTGAACAAAGAATTGAAGGTAGCCAGAATGTGTTTGGTAATCACGAACCTCCTAAAGGAAACCATGAGCTCTCACTTTCTGATGAAATAAAAGCACAGTTGGAACTAAAAGAGAAGAGGATAAAAGAATTAGAGGCTAAATTGCAAAAATCCCAAATTAATGATCAAACAACTGGTGGCCCAAAGTATGTTCCACCTCACAAGCAGGGTGATCATGGCACAGGGCCCTCCAATCAGCAAAATTCTCCTCACCATCAGATAGGGAATCACTACAGGCAGCCAAATCAGCTGCCCCATATTCCCACACAGCACACAAATGTGCATCCACCTCCTGGTCAACATCACACCCCTCAGCATAATGCACAATACAATAATCTTATGCATCAGTATCAATATCCACCTATCCCTCCCCCTCACCAATACACAACAATGATCAGGCAGTTTGATTTGGCAGGGTTCAATCTATGCCCTTACCCTATGAATAGCAGCTGGAGAGGTTTAATTCCCAAGTTTACTGGGAGCAATGCAGTCACTGTTGAGGAACATCTAAGGAATTTCAATATGTCCATTCAAGACATAGGTATGTCATATGAAGATTTGCACATGAGGTTGTTTATGATGTCACTTATTGAAGATGCTAGGGATTGGTTTAACAGCTTGCCAGTGTATTCAATTAATTCCCTCCAAGCATTTCAAGACAAATTCTTAGAGCAGTATGGGAATCAAAATGCTCTAGATGCAACTCTTCATGAACTGGTGAGGATTCAGAAAAATTAGAATGATTCAATTTATGATTTCAACCGAAAATTCAACAAGTTGCATACTAAAATACCTCCTGGATCAAGGTTGTCAGACTCTGCTGCATTGAGTATTTATTTGAGTGTATTTGATCCTAAGATAGGGTATGAACTGAGAAGTAGATCCCCAAGAGATTTGGCTGAAGCACAAAAAATTGCATTGACAATTGAAAATAACAGGAAGGCTACTGGTATAACTAATAAAAGAGACAACCTGAGGCCCCCATAGCAAAATAATTATCAGTACAGACAAGAGAATACATACAAAAATGAGAACATAAATGAAAGGCCAAGGTTGCATGATATGCCTTACAATACAGACTGGAAAGATGGGAAACCTGTGACAACCAAGCCAAGAAGTAAAGAGACTCCTGATCCATTGAGCAAAAGGGAACTTACATGGTGAGTAATAATTATTTCTGTGAAGTTTGTAATCAGCCACATTCTCCAGACTACTGTGTTGTAGCTCAAAAGATGCAAGAAGAGGGAATGTTGTTGGAGAATAATGGAGATGATCACAAAGTTTACTTGACTTCAGATACTTTTTATCATGCTGAGGAAGGATATTCATCCTTAGAAGATGAGGGCTATGCGTATGACATTTCTAATCAGAAGTATAATGTCCATATGGCTGAACAACAGATCTTTTATGATTCTGATGAAGACTACACAGAGCCACATCTTGTTGAAGCGCCTATTCAGTGCAATATAAGGAGACTCACTAAAGATGAAATGGAGAAAATAACTGTTGCAGCAGTCGAGGATGCAAGGAGTAAATATTGGTTGAGAAACAGAAAAGTGAATGAGTTAGATGGAGTTCCTGGGGGAATTTTTGTAAAAGAGAAAAAGGCAACACAAGAAACTGTAAAAAAGCTAGAAAGCAAGCAGGATGATCAAATTGAAAAGAGGCCTGTCCAAGAGTAGAAAGTTGCAGAATTACACAAGGAAATGCAAAAGTTTGATCAGCCTAGTAAAAATGAAAAAGAAGAAACCAAAGGTGAAGCGCCAGAATTGAAGAAGACTGTTAAGACAGAGAGCTCCTCTTTTGACTTCACACAGGCGTTATCCCAGGTAAAAATATCTGTTCCATTACTTGAAATGATGAAAATAAAAGAATACAGAGATAGTGTTGTTCAAATGATAATGAATTCTGAAAATAAACTTGTTATTCAAGCAGTCAATAAGTAGGAGAAAATAGATATACCAAATGTCTGCTTGAATGATGTATTGGAAACTTCCACACAAGTGGATCCTTTCTTCACCACATTGCTTATAAATAATAAATTGCTGAGGAATTGCATGATAGATTCTGGTGCTGCTATAAATATTATGCCAATAGGTGTAATGAAGTAGCTGGGCTTGTGTGTTGATACATATGAAGGGAAGTGCTATGCAATGGATAACAGACCTGTACCTATGGTAGGCATTATGAGAGGTGTTGAAGTCAAACTAGCTACTTATCCACAGGTGGCTTATAATATAGATATAACAGTGATTGACACTCCTCAATTTGGGATGCTTTTGTCAAGACAATGAACAGCTGATGTTGGTGGAAATGTTCAATTTGATCTGTCTTATGCTACAATACCAGTGAATGGTCAGGAAGTCAAATTGTATAGAGAGTCAAGAATGAACTAGCTTGTTGACTGTGTCCCTCAAGATCAGATTAATTATTTCTGTGATGTTGATCTTGGAAGTTTTAAGGTTGAACCAGCTCAACCAGAATTAACTAATAGTGATCCAATTGAAAAGCATGTGGCTCAAAACTACAATGAGGTATGGAAGATGTATTTTGATGGAGCATGCAGCCAAGAAGGTAATGGCACTAGGATTGTTCTTGTTTCCCCTGAAGGTACTACTTTTAAATATTCTTTCTTGCTGGCATTTGAATGTACAAACAATGTGGCAGAGTACGAAGCTTTATTGACAGGTTTGAACATAGCTGTGAAACACAAGATTAAGTTGCTAACTGTTCTTGGTGATTCTGAGTTGGTTGTTTCACAAATTAAATCCAAATATGCAACAAAGCATAAAATATTGAAGCAATATAGGAATGTTGTATGGGACACAATTGAATTGTTTGATGCCTTCTCAATTGAGTGGATTGACAGGTCAAAGAATATAATGGCTGATTTTTTAGCAAATGTAGCGCTGAAAAGAGATGATATCACATTGGTTGGGGTATCACAGATTGAATTTAAGACAAGGCCTGATGTGCTTGATAACATTTATAACTGGCAGGTTTTCAATGATGATACTGACCTTTTGAAATTCCTCAATTGTATAGATCAGTATGAGGCCCAGGAAATTGATTTCAATGCTTTTGTTGAAGAAGTGGATGGGAATCAAACTGTGTTTGGAAAGGAAATATTGCAGGTCAAAACAAATAAACTGCCCAAGGGTCTAGTGGCATTAGAGAGGCGGTATGATGGAAATGATAGATCTCTAATGAAACAAATGCCAGTCAGAAGAGAAGATATTGAAGAAATCAACTTGGGGACTGAGATAGCACCAAGAAAGGTATACATTGGAAAGAAGATCAGCCCTACAATTAGAAGAATGCTGATAAAGTTGTTGAGAAAATACAAGCATGTTTTTGCTTGGTCTTATGAAGATCTGAAAGCATATAGGGAAGATTTATTTTAGCATGAAATACCACTGAAGTCAGACGCCAAGCCTTTCAGACAAAAGCAAAGACCTATAAATCCAACACTGGAGCCTAAAATGCAAGAGGAATTGATAAAGCTTAGGGATGGAGGAATTATCAAACCAATTAGACATTCAGCGTGGGTTTCAAATCTGGTTACTATGAGAAAGAAGAATGGAGATATCAGATTATGTGTGGACTTCAGGAATTTAAATATGGCATCTCTCAAAGATAATTATCCTCTACCCAATATGGAGGCCATATTACATAAGGTGACAGTGTGAGCTATTGTCCATGATGGATGGGTTCTCTGGATACAATCAGGTCAAAGTCAAGGAATCTGAGCAATACAAGACAACATTCACTACTCCTTGGGGAACATATGTATACATAAGAATGCCATTTGGTCTCACTAATGCTGGAGCGACCTTCCAAAGAGCTATGGATGTAGCATTTGCTGATTTGATTAATGCTATCATGGTGGTGTATCAAGATGACTTGACTGCTTATTCAAAGAAGGCTGAAGATCATGTGCAACATCTTGAAAAGGTATTTATTAAAGCTCTTGAATATGGTATTAGTTTAAATCCAAAAAAGTGTCATTTTGCAGTCACAGAGGGTAAGCTCTTGGGGCACATTGTTTCAAAAGAGGGAATTAGAATAGATCTTGAGAGGGTTGAAGCTATTGATAAAATTCCTATTCCCAAAATTGTCAAGGCAATACAGTCATTCTTTGGACAAATTAATTTTGTTAGAAGATTTGTCTCTAATTTTGCTGAGATCATTAAGCCCATATCAAAAATGTTGAAGAAAGGACAAAAAATGGATTGGACTGCTTAAGCTTTAGATGCTTTTATGTCTATCAAAAGGGCTATCAAAGAGGCTCCCGTTCTAAAGTCTCTAGATTTTACAAAGCCTTTTTAGATTTTTTCATTTGCCTCAATGCATACTATTGCTGCTGTCATGTTACAAAAGAATAATGATGGTCATGAACAGCCTGTGTCCTTCTTTAGTAAATCATTACAGGGGTCTGAATTGAAGTATGACATAATGGAAAAATAGGCTTTTGCATTGGTAAAGGCCACAAAAGTATTTAGATTATATCTTGTTGGAGCAAAGGTGATTGCTTATGTCCCTCATGCTGCTGTAAAAGACATTTTAACACAATCTGAAGTTACAGGGAAAAGATGCAGATGGATCAACAAGATTCAAGAATTTAACATGGAGATACAAATTACTAAGCTGGTAAGAGGCCAAGGCTTGGCTAGGCTGATGATAGAAACCAATATTGAGGCAAATCAAATTTGCAATGTTGAAGAAGAGGCTACAATTGCAAGCATTGAACACACTCCTTGGTATACTAATGTTATGCATTATCTTAAATATATGAAGTGTCCAGATGGATTGAGTGACAACTAGAGGAGAACTTTGAAGTTGTAGGCATCCAAATATGTTTTTATGGATGGCGATCTGTTTTGGAAAAATAGGGATGGCATATTGTTGTTATGTTTGGATGAGTCACAGGCCAAGCATGTTTTGAAGGAAATGCATGAAGGAGTTTGTGGAGGTCATTATTCAGCAAAGACAACTACACACAAAATTCTCAGGCAAGGTATTTTTGGCCAAAGGTTTTTAATGTTTTTAATGAAGCTTGCCAAAAGTTTTCTAGAAGATTGAAGTATCCGGATGCTCTGCCACTTTGACCTTTACAGGCTGATGCCCCTTTTCATCAATAGGGAATTGACTTCATTGGAGAAATACAGGAGAAGTCAGGTGGAGGACATAGATGGATACTAGTTGCCACTGATTATTTTACAAAGTGGGTGGAGGCAATCCCAACCAAGCAAGCTACAAGTAAAGTTGTAACAAATTTCTTGATGGACAATATTATCACCAAATTTGGTACACCCGTGAGGATAATCACAGACAATGGGATGTGTTTCAGGTCAGATGAATTCAAAAGCTTTTTTGATAAGTATGGCATTACTATTTCTTATGCAGCCCCATATCATCCACAAGCTAATGGACAGGCAAAGTCTAGCAATAAGAGTCTCTTGAAGATTATAAAGAGGATGCTGGGATAGAACAAGAAGGCTTGGGATTCAACGTTGAAATTGGCTGTGTGGGCTGATAGGATCACTGTGAAAAAGGCAATTAGAAAATCTCCATTTGAATTAGTCTACAGAGCACAAGCCAAAATGCCTCTACATAATTTGTTACCAGTCTATAAGTTTATCTTATAGGAAGATTTGGAGGTTCTTGAGCCCATGGAAGACAAAATGGAGCAACCTGCTGAACTGGATGAATTAAGGAGGGAGGCCCAAAGTCAAAACATGAAGTTACAGGCACATATGAAGTATCTATTTGACAAGAAGGAAAAGAATAGAAAATTTGAAGAAAATGATTTGGTGTTGATGTGGAATGCAAGGTGTCAGGAGAAAGGCAAGCATGGTAAATTTGAAGCTTTGTGGCTGGGACCTTTCGTTGTTGTTGGAAAGAAGGGTGAAGACTCATACTATCTATAGAACATGGCTAGTGAAGATCAGGAATTGCCTATTCATGGGCAATTCTTGAAGCTTTTCTTCTCTTGAGCAACACAGAGGATTAAGGGTTGCCAGTGCATGGACAACTCTTGTGCTTCCTCTTTAAAATTCTTTTCCATGCACAATAGTTTAGGTTTTCATCCATCTCCATTTCACTCTCATTTTCCATTCACCTCCATATTGCATTCATTTTGCATTCATTTCCATTTCCATTCATTCCGTTGTTGCTCACTGGTTCATCATTTTGTGTCTGGTCTGCTCATCCAAGATTCTAGATCCTTACAATCATCTCACTATCATACATCCCTAGACGGAGCCACTATTGGAACGGTAAAAATTTGGCATTTTTACATATGATTTCATTCATAGATGTACTGTTTTGATCCTACCGTATGCATATTTCATCTATATTTTTCCCTATTTCCCTATTGCCTCTATGAGTCCATCGAGTTATGCATATTTTACATTCTGGTCCATATCGGCATAGGTTCATTCCTGTCTCCCCGATCAATTATGCGTTTTCCACTTGCATGAGTCTGTGTTGCCTATCGGCAAGACTCATTTGATGTCACATAGATTGAAGTTTGTTTGCAGGTGGCGTTCGACAAGACCTTTGTGTTGTCACAGTGAATGCCTTGTTCGTGGTTGGTTATCGGCATAAGGTTCATCTTGTGTTGGCGACAACGGAGACGTCTATCGGTGTATGTTATGGCTATCGGGATAGGGTCTCACCGATTTCAACATGTCTTCCCAACTATGCACATGGTGGCCCATCGATGTATGCTTGGAGGTTTCAGCATTATGTCTCAGTGAAGTTTTCCTGTCTTGCTGAACGGTGGTGGAAAGATATTGCATATTGGTGTAGGTTTGATCTTCGGTGGAGGCTCTCAACGAACTCATCTTGTCTCGTCGACCAAGGGAACATAATACTGCATATCGGCATGTGTTAATATTTTCGAGGGGATGTCATGGCGATATCCATATGTCTTGCCGATGGAATATAATGGGTCTCCATCATAAGGCCTTCGGAATAAGGATACAACTTTCGGCCTATGGTCTTAGCGAGGTGAGTTTGTCTCACCGAGGGTGCAAAAGGTTTTCTACCAAGTGACTTTCGGCAAGAGTCTTTTTATGTCTCAGCGAGGATGAATATGACAAAGATGTTGCGCAGTGTAACCTTTTGGCTTTCGGTGTATGGTCATAGCGAAGGGGTCGGGTCTTGCTGACAGGTAACGAGTGGCGTCATAGCGAAGGGGTTGGGTCTTGCCGACAGGTAACGAGTGGATTTCAGTGAGAGCTTGGTTTTCTCTTGGTGATCTTGGTGTGCTCAGTTGTTTTGGTGGAACATAACAATCTACAAGAGGTCCCCCCGACATTGTTCTATCTTGCCGATTGCTCAATGAGTATTCTCTTCAGGGAAGAAATCTAGTGGTCTTGCCGAAGGTTGGAAGTTACAGCGATAATGATTAAAACAAAAGTGCTTTTCGGTGGGAAAGAAAATATGTCACAGCAACATACAAAAGGTGGAAGGCTCTTGGTAAAACTTGAAATAATCTATGTGAGGTCTCCGCGATATCTGTGTTTATAGCGAAGCATGGTGGGAACAACAAAATACTATGTGGCTTCGGTATGACTTGCGGGTTGCTACAGCGAATGTGAGAGCGAAATACACGCGCACGAGATGAAAGCGTTTGAATTTCCATTCGACAGGACGATATGTTTTGTCTTGCCGACTGTTCGCAACTGAATAATAGAATATAACTCATTAAGGCCGACATGTATCTGCTTGGGTGACTGTTGCAGGCCGACATTCTTTGAAGTCCGAATGTTGTGCTGGGCCGACATGTGATCTCAATTTAATATTTTCTTCAAATGCTTGTGTATAAATAAGCATTCTCACATTTGTATGAGGAGAGATTTTTATTAGGAGCTATTAGTTGCTTGTATATTTCTGATGGATACAGTACTATAGATTCATCAGATCAGAGACTATGATGCAGGAATTCAAATTGGAGGTATTTATGAAAGTCAATTGATGTTGCTGCACATTTTTGATATCAATTATCTGTTGAATTTAATGAAAGTATTGCTAAGCTGACTCCAAAATGGATCCTTTCTGGTTGTTTAAATTGATGTAACAAGTTTACATTCAATTCATTAGTGCACATTTGTTGTATCTGTGTGGTTAGTTGATCGGTTCTTTCAAGCAAAGATTAAATCCTTTTAGTTAATCACAGTAATCAGTGAGATTCAATTGGGTTGTTGAAGCAGAGCTTAGTAGTCACATTATTGCACTATTTATACAAGTTTTAAACATAACATATGCCAGATAATTTGAATTTTCTTAGTGATGTGTTGCTCATCTTGATCTCATTTGACTCTACATACCCAACAAGGCACTGGTCTCTACACTTCATTATTTGAACTTATCCAATTTTCTCTGCATCTATTAATCAAGCATTCATTTTAAGATTCAAATCAGAATATTGTTACTATTTTCAAGTTGGATTTTATTTGTTCACCTTTTGTTGCCATTGTGAACAAATTGCTTTAAGAGGATAATTACAAGTTAAACCTGCATTGTTCAAGAGAGGTACACCCGCCCAGGTTTTGCAGCACCTAAAGAGTAGAAGGTTGAGTCTTCTTGACCTTGTCTGTTACCCTAAAGCCTATCAAGAGATTGGCAGCCTCTTGAGGTATTCAGCCTGCATTTTGGAGAGCTAACAGGATTCATTACCACGATGATGACCCTTGATCTAGCCATGTGTCCACATCTAACGGTTCTAGTGTTATTCTGGAGGTTTCCATTCACAAATTTAGTGCTTGAGAAATATACTTCCAAAATGCAACTACAGTCGTCCATCGAAAATTTGTTGAATGGTCTTGGTCCATAATGTTGCGCGGTCACTAAAATTTGGAACCTTAGAACCAAAGTCTAAAGTTTCAATTTTTTTGAAACTTCCAACCCACCGACTACAAAGACAACCAAGAAAGACTTGCAACTAAATTACTAAGGTAGCAAGGTTAGGAAAAGTACCTGGTCCATAATGTCGCATG
Organism: Sequoia sempervirens; assembly: GCA_007258455.2. Classification (NCBI taxonomy): domain Eukaryota; kingdom Viridiplantae; phylum Streptophyta; class Pinopsida; order Cupressales; family Cupressaceae; genus Sequoia; species Sequoia sempervirens. Next base: position 72,592,429 of record VDFB02000003.1, on the reverse strand, counting down.
GTCACTAAAATTTGGAACCTTAGAACCAAAGTCCGAAGTTTCAAATTTTTTGAAACTTCCGACCCACCGACTACAAAGATGACCAAGAAATACTTGCAACTAAGTTACTAAGGTAGTAAGGTTAGGAAAAGTACCAAAACCTTGACTTTGGTGAATTGGGATAGGAAAGGTGACAAGGACGGTGCATTTATGGAGAAGGCTGGCGAAATGAGGTGTTATAATGACATAAACCTATCACCCTTGATGCTTCTTCAAGTTCGAGTGTAAGGATAATAGGATTGTATCCTTTTGGCGGTGGGTGATAGGTTGGAAGCCAATGAAACAAAAAAGAAATGGAGGCCAGTTTCACCATGACATCGCAGAGGAAGATGGACCCCTTTGTGGGTAAGGCGTCTATGCAGAGGCTGCGAGGTTTATTTCTCTACAAAGAAGAGCAAGTGGTGCAAGCAGTTCAAATAATGTTGGGGGATGGATTCAAAAAATTGACACATAGATTCAGAATGAATATGGATATCTATTCGTTGGTCATGGCTTGGGGTTTAGACTTAGGATAACCGATGAATGAGGTGAGGAGAGTAATGAAAACTTTGGTGCATAAATATTTTTTAGTGGACATGGAAAGCATTTTGCAACGGGCGATACCAGGAGTAGGGTTGGTAAAAATAGAAGGAATGGATGGTGGGGGCCCAAAGCTTGAGGATTTAAATCACCTCTTTATCAGATGGCCAGAGGGTTGCACTAAACACCGGTGGAGGGAAGGAGCTGAGCGTGGGTGGAAAGCACTTAAAATCTGTGTTGAGCTAATGGCATTAGAGGAAACAATAGAAAATCTAAAAGAAGTTTCCAGAGAGGAGATGCGCAAAAAGAAGGGATTGCGTCCGCGGAAGAAGCCAAAACTGTTAAAGGAGATACTGCTGCTGGAGATGGGCGAGTCTTCGAAGAAGAATGAGTAATAATGGCTAACGTAAAGTGTAGTTTTCTATTTTGTTTTTAGCCTCTACTACAAAGGCGTAGCTATTTAGGGAAGTTCTAATACTCTAGTTTTTGAGCTGGTTATTCAACTTTTTTGGTAGTTTTTGGATGTTGCTAAGTTTGTAGAATCTGTATCTTTTTCTTTATAATTAATAAAATAAACAAGTATCACCAATCAAATTTTTTGGTAGTTTTTGGATGTTGCGAACTTTATAGAATTTGTATCTTTTTCTTTATAATTAATAAAATGGAAAAGTATCACTGATAAAAAAAAAACATTCTTAAATTTTTAAGCCTTGGTCCTACGTTCTTTCTAGGCGGTCCCTCTTTTAAAACAAACTTTATGCTATTACTCATTGCCAAAATCCAACCCGTCAGGTTTATTACCATGATGATGACCCTTGATCTCGCCACGCGTCCACATCTAATGGTTCTCCTATTATTCTGGAGGTTTCAATTCGCAAATCTAATGCTTTAGAGATATACTTCCAGAGTGCAACTAAAGTCGTCCATCAAAAATTCATCGAACGGTCATGGTGAGATTGATGTGCCACATCCTTTGTGTAAAGCGTTCTTAAGTTTTTAAGCTTTGGTCCTACGTTCTTTCTAGGTGGTCCCTCTTTTAAAACAAACTTAATGTACGTGCATATTTCTGCCACTTAAGTTCTTCTATCGCTCATCGCCAAAATCCAACCCGTCAGATTAATTACCACGATGATGACCCTTGATCTCGCCACGTGTCCACATCTAACAGTTGTAGTGTTATTCTAGAGGTTTCCATTCACAAATCTAGTGCTTGAGAGATATACTTCCAGAATGCAAGTACAATCGTCCATTGAAAATTCATCGAACGGTAGTGGATTTGCCACTAAATTTAATTGGCCAATGAATTTTTTTATTAGTTTGATATCATGTGTAATTTGCCAATGTATTTTTCTTAATCATTTGAAAATAGGTTTAATTCACCAATGAATTTTATTTTTTTGTTTAAAAAAAAAAATCGCCAACAAAATTATTTTTTCTAGTTTGAAAACAGGTTTAATTCGCCAATGGAAATATTTTATTGGTTTGAAAATAGATTTTAATCGCCAATGAAAATATTTTAGTGGTTTTAAAAAATTTGCAATTCACCAGGATTTTCCACAGACTTCTAGCGATTACAAAAGATTCGCCAATGGGGATTTGTTTTCATGAAAAACGAAAAAATTTGCCTCTAGAATTAATATTTTTTTCAAGAAGTATCAAAGATTCCCCAAGATTTTACAGCTTCTCTGAGGGGGGGGTTTCTTAAAGTTTTCCCTGCTCCCCTATCCTTGTAAAGTCACCTTGAACTCCTCCTTTTGGTTCACATCCTCAAAAATATGAATAACATCATTGAGATTTATATCACGTCTGGGTTTCTTAGCTTTAGGGGGTTCTAACAGTAGGGGAGAATGTTTCCTCTTTTTCAAGGGTTTCTCTGGTAAGCAGAAGGTCAACATTCTTCGAATCCTCACTTTTCTGGGACCGAGGGGTAGAAGGATTAGACACATTAGCCACCAAAGAGTTTCTTTTGGCAGGGATAAGCAAACGTCTCGCAACAACAGCAGGAGGGTTGCAGGGAAGTTGTTCAACAACCTGGGGTTCACCAACATTTGGGTTATCTGCCCTCCTTAGATCAACATTATCCTCATCAGACAGGCCAGGTTGCTCAATTCTGGCCATTAGAGGATTACCATGGGGATTTTGGTCAAGGGAAAAAATGTACAGAGTGAGCATAAGACCCTAATGAAGGGGCGGGTTAGCTCCTTTTTCAATATTAAGTTGCATAGAAGACAAAAGGTAAAAAGGAAAGTTTATGTGCTTCCCATGTCTAATGTGATTTAAGAGTGGAAAGTGGTAAGCATGAACTGACATATAGTGACCTTCAAGAGGAAAATAGTGCATAACAAACATAATCACAAGGGAAAAAGGAGGAGGAAGTTCGAGTCTGGCATATCCATTTTGGAACCGCTTGAACTTTTCACCATTATGCAGAAAATTATCAACAAATCTTTGGTAATCAGCTCCACTTTTTTTGATAACCTTCAAACCAAAATTCTGCAACCTCGTGGCCTCAACTATGAAGCGAGATGTAACCTCAAATTTCATAGAACCTATAGAAACCCATCCATTCCTCCAATAATTTATGAACTTCGCCGTTAAGATTTCGTTATAACCTTCAAGGGACTGGAAGAAAGAAGCCATTCCCGCATTTTCAAACATTCTCCAGAGATCTTCATTCTGTTTCAAAGCTTGTCAATTAGGCGGTTCAGTTCTTTTTCTCAAACCTCCCATCTTTCTCTTCTACAAGTTCTTATGCTGAGACTGGCTAGTCTTCATATTCTCCCCCACAATCTGTTTTCTTCCCTGACTAAAACCAGTGCTCACAACCTAGAAAAAAATCAAAACCACAATAGAGATTTGATTTGAGAGGTTTCTTGTTAGGGAAGCCAACCTCACATTTCTCAGACCCCAAGAATCATAATGAATTTTACAAACATAAATATTCATAATTAAATTCTTTCCTTTTCCCTCTATTGAAATGCATGAATAACTGACAAAGGGCATTTCGACAAATATTGAAATGACAACTTTTATCAATTCCAAAATCTGCATGTGATTTTGAACATACACTTTAAAGGGAAATAAATGAGATTATCTCCCTTGAGGATCCTCCCATACCTGCACGTACACCTTATGCCATCATAACTGGGAAAGCTTGATATCACCACTTTGTACCCTCTCATCCCGCCAACAATGAATTTCTCAATTACGCATTTGATAATCATTTTCAAACTTTTCATTAAGAATGACATCTCTGAGAGGCTGCGACATATTTCCATTGGTCCACCGTGTCCAACCCTTGCACCCCAGTGCCATATTGGTTGTGCAATTAGTAGCTTTATTCCCTTCCTTATACACATGTTGAACCTGATAGATAGAGAAATATTTTTTAATTATTTTGCATTTGTCTATAATATTTATAATTTCCCATGGGGGAGCAACATCATCATTTAGAATATCCACAATTAACTTTGAGTCCCCTTCGATGATAACATATTCAAAGCCCAAATCCATTAGGAAATTGAAGGCACCAAGAGTAGTCATTGCTTCTGATTTATTGTTAGAGTAGATACCAAGGTTCACTCCAAAACCCATAATACATTCACCTTTCTAGTTTCTCACCAGGCCCCCAGCTCCAGCCTTGACTTGGGTTGCCTTTCGAGCAACCATCAAAGTTGCACTTCACCCATTATTTCAAAGGAGGACTCCAGATAGTACCCATCCTATTAAGCATCTTGGACCAATTCAGATTGGTTAAGTCTTTCTTTATACCCCAATTTTGTTTTATTCTCATCTCCTTATAGTTCAGCCAGGTGTTGGAGAAGCTATATCTGCCTTCCTCAATATTTTCTTTAATTTGACTTCTGATTATTTGAAACACCTCCCCACTACTTCTCTCCATCTCTCTAAAAATTCTATTATTTCTCTCCTTCCATAACCCCCAAGTAACAAAGGGAAGGACTTGATTCCACAAATCCACAATGACATTATGAGAGAAAGGACAGTTTGACCATCCTTCTATAAACAACTTCATTGAATTGGGAAACACCCATTTCAAAGACAACAACTGTAAAACATTGGACCACACTTCCCTCACATAATTGCAATGGAAGAACAAATGACTTATCGATTCTTCCTCCTACTTACAAAGAGAACACCAATTAACCAAATGGAAATCTCTCTTAACCAAGTTATCAATGGTGAGGATATTGCCATGGGCAACAGTCCACCAAAAACAATTAATTTTAGGAATCAGATTCTTAAGCCACACCCCCTTCCAGAAGGGGTTAGGAGCAACATCTTGAGCCTTCACCAAGTTTTCATAGGTCTTTCTAACCGTGAAAGAGCCAGAGGAGCTACTTTTCCAAAGCCACTCATCCTCCCTATATTTATCAAACCACTTTTCCATCCCAATCAAATTATGCAAGTTGATGAGGAGAGGATCCCAGTTCACCTACCTTTGGCCACACAAGTTATTTATCCTAACCAAAGTTTCAAATTCCTTCCATTTTGGTTCCTCCCCTTCCTAGATTATGTAATCACAAACCTTTTTTCCACAAATTCTGAGAAGACTACACTTTAGGGGATTCAAATCCTCATGTGCAGACAGGTTGACATTCTCTAACCAAGGATCCTTCCAAAAATATGTATTAATCCCATTCCCTATTCTCTTCCTTGCCCCCAACTTCAACACATTCCTTATCTTGACAAGATGGTTCCATAAAGATGAACCAGAAGGTAGATCCGATTGAGACAAGAAACAACTAGAATTCTTGTTTCTCAAGTACTTGGCTTGAATTTTTTTTACCTAGTCTTTAGAGCCTTCCAGAAGATTCCAGCCAATTTTAGTAGTTAAGGCCTTGTTTAGAATATGAATTCTTTGCATCCCTAAACCCCCACACCTTTTAGGCCTACAGACTTTAGCCCAACTTACAAGAGATAGTCTATTTTTTTCCTTTGTCCCTGAGCACAAAAATTTCCTTTGAATTTGTTCTATCTGCTCCCCTATATGAGCAATAATTTTAAACAAAGAAAGGTAATACACTGGAATATTCTGAAGAGAGGCTTTTAGGAGTTGGATTCTACCAGCTAAACTTAGTAGCTTCCCCTTCCAACCTGCCAATTTATGTTGAATTCTTTCAAGTAATTGGTTCTAGTAATTATTTTCAAATCTCTTAGAAAACAAAGGAAGACCCAAGTAGGTATCAGGAAATTCAGCTTCTTGGCATCCCAAATTTTTTTTCACTCTACCCCTTATCTGTTGATCAGTGTTAAAAAAGTAAACTTTTCTTTTTTCATAGTTAATGCACTAACTAGAAACAACAACATAATCATTAAGGACATGTTTCCATAAACTAGCTTCCCCCACTGAAGCTTCCCCAAACAATAAGGTATCATCAACAGATTGTTGGTGGGACTCAGGCCTGATTGAAGAGGCAACCTTAATACCTTTGAGAGCTTGCACATCCACCAACCTTTGAATATTCCTTCTGAGGACTTCAACAAAAATCATAAACAAGTAGGGGGAAAGAGGGTCACCCCTGCTTGAGGCCATGACCACAGGAGAAGAAACCTTGAGGAACTCCATTGACCAAAACATAATACTTTGGGGAAGTAACACAAGTAGAAATCATTCTTAAAAATATTCCATCTATCCCAAACTTCTTAAGAACAACAAAGAGAAAAGGGCATGATACCCTATCATAGGCCTTTGAGATGTCAATTTTGAAGGCCATCCCAGGCTTTTTTGAGTGCTCCATAGAGTGAATAATCTTGTGAGTAGAGATAAAAACATCATGAATGTTTTTTCCTTGAACAAAACCTTTTTGATTAGGGGCTATCATTTTTCCAAGCACCACTTTGAGTCTAAACACCAAGATTTTAAAGAAAATTCTATAAAACATATCGCAAAGGCTAATAGGTCTATAATCTTTCATCATAGAGGCATTAGCAAATTTAGGGATGAGAGCTATATAGGTAGCATTCAAATTACTCAGCAGCCTCCCTGACCTAAAGAAGTCTCTAGTAGTATTGAAGAGATCATTTTTGATAATATCCCAGTAATTTTGGAAAAAAACAGGAGGGAATCCATCCGGTCCAGGGGCTTTAAAAGCTCCAAAAGAAAAAATAGCCTTTTTGACTTCTTCCAAAGAAATAACTTTAGTCATCATCTTTAAATCTAAGTTTGAGATTACATTAGGGATAACCCGAAGAAAATCATCATTCACCTAGGGATTGTTGACAGGGTTTAAAAGATAAGAAGAGAAGAAATTAACAGGTTCCCTAGCAATCTCTCTTTCATTTGTCACTATAGAGTTGTCCTCTTTAACCAACAATCTAATTTTGTTTCTGCTTCTGTGTTTGAGAGTATATTGGTGGAAGAATTTGGTGTTCCTGTCCCCTTTTATTAACCATTGGACTTTTGATTTTTGTTTCCAAAAAATTTCCTCCTTTTTGGTAACCTTATACCATTGGGATCTCATATCCCTTTCCTTCGCGCAAATCTCTTCATCCACCAGGCCTGAATCCATACTATCCTAAACCTCTTTTAGACTTTTCTCCAGGGAATTTTTTAACTTAAAAATATTTCCAAATGTAAGCTTATTCCACCCTTTCACTTTTTGCTTAATTCTGTGAAGTTTTTCAGCCAAATAGAACATAGGAGTTCCAAGGATGGGTTCCTCCCACCACGATTGAACTAATGCAACAAAATCTGAGTGAGTGCATGAAATAGCTTCAAATCTAAAAGGGAAGGGACCCTTATTATGATCCACATGTTTTTTCAAACCAAAGCATTATGATCTGAACCAGATCTAGGAAGAGCAAAGAGAGAAAGGAATTGGGAGATATCCCAATTAGCAGATATCAAGAATCTATCCATTTTAACTTGAATTAAATGGTTTTCATTCCTCCTGTTAGACCAGGTAAATGTAGAGCCTTGGAGGGGAATATCAATAAGACCAGCCAAGTTAAAGATTTCAACAAGTTCCATCATACTATCTGAATAATCATCCAGACCTCCAAAAAATTTTGGAGGGGAGAATTGAAATCCCCTCCCAACATCCAGTGATCATCACACCTTTCAGAAATAGCTTCACTTAGTTGTTCCCACACTAAAACTCTGTCTCTACTAGAATTAGGGGCATAGATATTAACAAGATTCCAAGACTCCTAAGAGCTAGTATCTTCCAGAGTAATCTCAAGGTAGTTCTTACAGGCAGAGCATAAAGAACCTTTCAATTTAGACGGGTTCCAGAGGGTAGCAATACCACCAGATGCACCTTCAGCTTCACAAACAAAAAATACGCTCGAGGCCATATATTAAAAATAGCTTTCTCAAATGTTTCTTTCTTCATCTTCGTTTCGTAGCATAGAGAGTCATTAATTTATAGCCTCTGTAGGAATAGTTACCTGTAGAATTTATTGCAATTACTTATAGCAATTAGTATTCACTTAATCTATTTTCTACATAAGATTTATTTTAGTTAAGTTTCCTTTAAATGGAATTGCTCTTGTTCCTTTTTTTGTACTCAATCAATTAGGAGAGTTTAGGATTCTTAGTTGCCCATATAGTGCCAACATCATCTCAAGATTATGATTCCATAGTTGAAAATTTAAATGAAGCATATCTAGTACAATGAATTACTTAATTCAAGGGATTTGTAGGTCCATTAAGTTGTATGTATGGTATCTACATCAATTGATTGAACATAGGGGAAGCTCTACATTTTTCATGTTGTTGTCAAGGATGGTGCTAAGTTTAGAATTCCTAAATGTGTTTTAATTTATTTATATTACTTTCATAAATTAGGAATTTATCAATTACAATAATGAGGATTAGTATACATTTTCAAAACCGACCCTAAGCTACTCACTAACAATGTTCAGGAGAAGCTATTTAAAGCTCAATATACTATTGCATGCAGAGGTAGAGAGACACTCTAGGAAGATTTCTCCCCTCGAACCAAGAAGAATTTGAAGATAATGGTACAAGCGAAGAACCAATCGAGGGAATCAATGATATAGAAATACCCCTCACACCAGTAGCTGCTCCAAACCTATGGAGAACTCCCATAATGCATCTTGACATTATAGCAGAAGAAGTGGTGGACAATCTGGCAAAGCCTGTTACATTTGAGTTCCCAATCACAAATCAAGAATGGGCGACTGCTCTCAAGAATATGTACTCCCCTCAGCCTTGCCCATTTTTTATGGATTAATTACAAAATATCCAAACACATTCTTGTTCAAGTTTGATGTTTTATGTAGGAGTTACAATTACACCACATACATTCATAGATTAAAACTCGTCTAAGCCACATTGAAAGATGTTGCTTTGTAGTCGTGGGGTTAAGAAGAAATGTAGTTCTTGTAGATGTAATAATTTGTAAATACTCAAAACTTGACATGTATTAGCATGATTAGTTAATTAAAGCACAACAAATTAAACATATCTATGAAATACTCAATCATGTTAAATATGCAACCAAAGAAACAATGAAACTAAACAAAAGCATATGCAAACATGAATCAAACTCTATCTCATAGTGGATTGGTGCTACTTTGAAGTGGAAAGTAGCCCTTTCCCAACCCTTGATAAGCTTTCAAAATGATGAGCAAGATGCAAGTGATGAAGACGAATGTGTGTATAGTGCAAATGCATAAAACTGTGGATAGATTTCAAGTAGAGAAGGCCTCTATTTATAGGTTAGAGGTTTGAAGAATGGAGAGATGGGAGGAATGTGGGATTAAGAGAAGCCCAATGAGATTGAGACATTTGTTTCAATGCTAATGGGTAAAGATTGATCACACTTTTTATGTGTTTGTAAGAGGCACCAAATGCATGTTTGAGAGACATGAAATGCATGTGCTTGAATTGTTTTTGGGGGAGAAATTGTTTGAATGAGAAATTCAAATAAAAGGAGTCAATGAAGGAATATTCCCTATAATGTGCTTTTGAGAGGGAAAATGAGATAATTAGTTAATTAGAAGAATTAATTTTCATGTGCAAGTGGGTGGGTTAGTCAGGGGTTGAGTTTGACTGAGGTTGAGTCAAAAGCTAGAGAATGGGTAATGGGGATTAAAGTTAATTAATTTAAAATTTAATTAACTTTGTGTGGGTTAGTGAATTTGATTTATTTAATCAAATAAGAGGACTTTGGGTATTAATTAAATAAATTGATTTATTTAATTAATAAGAGGATTTTGGGTATTAATTAAACAAATTGATTTATTTAATTAATAAGACAATTTTGAGGATTTTAATTAAACAAATTGATTTATTTAATTAAACATGATTAGTGAATTAATCTAATAAATTACTTTATTTGATTAATAGAGGAAATGTAATTAGATGCATGATATTGATTAAGATTATTTGCATGTCTACAATTTTCCCCTCTTTGAAGCAATGTACCTGTTGCATCAGTTCAAAAAATAACCTTGTTGAGATCAAAATTCAAAAAAATTCTAATTTTTTTGGATGCCCCAACAGAAAGAAGTATGCTGGTACAATACTAAATTGGGAAACAATGAAAAATAAATTCTTGTAAAAGTACCAACTTTATTATCATAGAGAAGACATGAAGAGAGATGACATCTTCAGGATTTCACAAAAGGAAGAAGAGCCACTTGAAATTATGTAGAAAGGTTACAATTCTTCCTAAAGAAGTCACACTAGAGTAGGCTCTCTCCAGAGTCTCTAAAGCTAGTATTTTTGCAAGGGGTAAATGAAGATTGCGTGGATGAATTAAACCTCATAGGAGTAGGGGATATTTCTCAATTGGCTTTTGAGTAAATTTGTCACATGTGTATAAATTATTCAAGGTCATCTATGAAGAAGACTAGGGTTACTTGAGCTTTCTCTTCCACTAAAACATCCATGGGTTATCCAAACAATAGGGAGTGACCACCAAGCAGTCTAAAAATAGTAAATTCTCCTCCCTTTTAGGATAGTGACACCTCAAAACCTGATCTCCTAATTATTAAATAATTAAAATCACTTCATTAACCTAAGAAAGCTTAATAAAAGTGTAGGAAAAACCTAGGACTAAAGGAAAATAAATTAACCCACTAGGAAAATAAAAACATACACTAACATAATGTGTTAGATTGTATGCACTTCTCCTTCATGAGGGAATTTCAAGAATTTGTGAATAATTGAAGTGTCTATTTTCATGGAAGCTATCCATGGGATGCCTAGATTCACACAAAATAAGTCAAATTTGAGCATGACAAAAAAAATTTGCTCCACACATTTAGGTGCCACATCTACTAAAAAAGTAATAGAACCTAAAGTCGATAATGAAAGACTATCATTTGTGCATATAGTGATGTTAGATTCATCATACTTATCTCTATATAATTTATTTATTAACAATATTTCCTTAGTAGTTATTGCAAAGTATGAAAAGATATCCTAGATCTAAATAGTATATTAACTAGGTTTAAAAAAAAAATTGACTCCACAATTTGCTAACGTTTGGATCTTTTGAGTTACAAAGAGGAGAGATTTGACATGTGTTTTAATAAGCCTATTTTTCATAAACCTTAGATCTAAAAATATAATTTATCACATAGATGAAAATGAAAAATCTACATAAACGAATATAGATTTGGAGTGAGAAGGCCGAGAGGAACCTATGTATCAAAATTAAACCTGAAATTATTGGATAAGGGTGAATTCTCAATAGTCTAGGTGCTTTTGGATAATCAAAAGTCTAGACAACTTATCATAGTCTATTGTGTGCTTTTCTGTCACCTATTCTTGATGAAGGTTTTGGATTTGAATTGTACACATGAAAAGAGGGAGAAAGGTTGTGTTGTAGAGGAGATTGCCTAAGTCAAACCCATTTTTGGTGTTTCCACCTCCATAAATAGCAAATGGCAATGATCAAGAGGGCTTACCCTAGGTCAAGTAGAGGCCAAATAATAATAATTGATTGAAATGAAAAATGAAAATGGATAATGTTACCTTAGGTATGAAACCCTTGTCCACGTGATGTTCACATTATAAGTTTCCACCAAAGGTTGTTTGATGGATGTTTGAATTGCTTGAAGACTTGTAAGAGGTTAGTCGATAGAAAAAATAGATTTTTGTAGTTAGCATGTAGAGGACAACTCAATACATCTTCATGATAGTGCTCGATTGATCATAATAGCTTCTTGTTTATAATGCTTCATTCTTTTCTAATGCCTTGCAAACATGATCTTGATTGATGAAAGTGTTGTAGAATGTTGTTTATTCTGCCTTTGAACTACTTTGACTACTTTTTTGGATGCTCAATTGATATTCATATTGTATTCTAGATTGCTTAGGTTTTCAAATGGTGACAAAGACTTATATTTATATGCATTTGTTAATTCCCCACAAAATTAATTACGAAAGGCTGACAAATGAATTTATATTTGTAAATATAAAAATATCAATAATACCATATAAAAAATAGGCCAAAATAGGTTGGTTAAGGGTGAATTCGCCCTAGACCGAACCTATTTTGAAATTTAAGTTTTTGTTAAATAAATAATTTAATTTTAATTCCTATTTTTATTTTTATTTTTTAAAAGTGACAATAAAATGGATAATTAATAAGCATAATTAGGTCCAAGAATATAAGGGGGAGCCAAACATAGTGTGAAATTTTTAGGGTCAACAATTTAGGATGCTACATTTAGCCCCCACTTTAGTGAGAGTATGAACTTATGCTCACGCTCACACTAAAGTAAGGAAAAGATAGATTTCTTTATCAAAATGTTGAAAAGACAAAACGACACCAAGTTGAGGGGTGTGCAAGCCCCCAACTTAGGATCCCATCAATTCACAATGTTAAAACAAACATGAAGTAGATATATCACATGTTATATAAGGCAAGATTTAATCATACATAAGACATTAAATGAGAAACCAATGGATTACACATAAAGAGTACATAAAACATAAATAAGGAAAAAATGATGCATACAAGGAATAGATAAGGAAAACACATGGAATACATGAAGGAAACATGTAGAGTACACAAAGAAAACATGTAGAATGCACAAAGAAAACACTCAAAATACACGAAACACACATGACATGAACATAGAACAACAAATATTAGTACAAAAAGACTAAAGATCTGAGTCAGCAAGGTACATAGACCTCAATATATAAGGGTGTCTCAATTACCAAGCACCATCCATCAAATGCACAACATACACATATAAAATGATAAAATGATAAATAAAATTTCTCACAAGGATACATAGATCTATTTGCTAGCGAGTTGTGTTATACTAGGTGTCCATATAAAATGCTTAAGTTCAAAAGCCAACAAGCTCCATTATGCTAGGTTTGTTGACCATTTGGAAAACAATGCCTCAGGGAGCGCATAAAAGTTTAACATCACGAGGGATGAATAAATGCTTACCATCATAGGGGATGAATTGATAACCATTCCTTAAGGGGCATTATAAACAACAACACCACCAAGGGGGTATGCCAATAAGTCAAAACTCACAAGATTCCACTAAAATAGATTCCCCCCCTTAAATTGTTAGCATGCTTTCTATTCTGATATTTTAAGGAAAAAAAGGGGAAGATGGGATCCTCAAAAAGGATGCACACCTCCAAAACTACTTATCCTTGCCCCTCAAGTGTATGGGAAAGGACAATCATACTAGATACTATCATGTTGCTACTATAGAAGAAATATGGTTGCACACAAGATTGTACCAGCATGAATGACAATGAGCAAACACATAGAGCTACAAAATGTCATATAGCAAGAAGCAACACCATAGAAGAGAGAGATTATCATTTAGTATAAATATGTGCATCAACACATGGAAGAGTCATAACACCACAATAAAAAAGTTGTATTTGATTTCTCAAGGCGTAACATTCGTTGCTAGAATGACCTAACACTCGACAATTGTATAAAAATAGTCATTTTTATGAAACTTCTTATATGTTGGAGGAAGAGTAATCAAGTGGGCTTTGAGCAGCCTCGAAAAAATATTCTCTTGCTTGGATGGAGGATAAAAATTAGGAGATAATATCTGCTTTTGTGAAGAAAAGTTTGTTTGCTTACCACAAGAGATTATAAATATAATAGATGATAGGGGATGTGATGTAAATGAAGGAGAATCTTGGAAACCTAAAACCCTTTTAGAAAGGTACGATGTAGACTTTAGATGATCCTTAACTCCTTATTTCATGGTTTTATTATATCCAATTTGAGAAATAATTTTAAATCAGTCAATAACACTTTTCCAACTCATACAGAGGAGGAGAAGTATTGTTTAAATGATTATGAGAATAATTGATTCTTTTGCAAGAATGAAAATCATTTTTAGGTGTTGAAATGTAGAGGGGGAAAAGAGATCCCAGATATAACTAGTAGATTGCCCAAATCAATCTTTTTTGTGCTCTACCATTAGAACTCAAACCACAAGAGTGTTAAAATTGGATAACAACCTAGAAGGAGAACCAGTCAACTTTGGGCCTAGCTCTTTTGTTGTCAAGAAGATTGATAGAATTAATGTGAATTTATTGACCTAATTTTCTATATAAATTAATCTAAAAATACTAAATTATTCGCACTAACGAAACTGAAAATTCATGAAATGATGATAGATCTAAGAAGGGAAGATGATTGTGTACCCGTCACCAAAATGAGCCTAAATTGGAGGGTCAAGGGTGAATTTTCCCTAGATTGGAAAGTGGGATTCCAAATTTGCAAAATAATGAGTTGTAACTCACAGGTTTGCATTGCCTTTTCCAATTTTGTAACTTGTCATTTTTGGATTTGAACCTGAAAAACCATGAAAAAGAGAGGGAAAGGGGTGGCTATATCGGAATTTTCCTCAGTCAAACCCCCATTTTGGTATTTTTAACTACACAAATGTTGATTTATTGATAGATAAAGTGTGTGCTCTAAACATTAAGTGTTCCTAAGTCTGTAATGAGTTAAAATATGTAAATTAAATGATAAAAATCCTACTCAAGTGTGTTAGAGGAGGATTGCTAAATGCACAATCAAAATCAACCCAAAAGAACACCAAATACTCAAGGGAAAATCAAAATACACAAATATCTTACTTAAGGAAATAAGGATATTGAAGTATGAAGATGAGAAGATGTTGAAAACAAGTCGTCAAGTGTTTAAAAGAAGCCAAAGCTATCTCCAATTCCTAGATTCCATCTTGTCCTTCCATTGGCATCAACCTTCAATCATTGTGCAAACTTGATTAAATCTGAAAATTTCTTGTAGTTCTATAAAATAGGATGTGAATTTGGCATAGCTTTATTGTAATTATGATTGACTTATGATTTTGAAATAATAATTAATGTTTATATAGTTGAACATAGGAATACATTAAACTATAGGCTGACTCATTTAATATTGAAATTTTGGGATTAATTTACTACGAAATCTTGAAACTGAATTCATGTCACATAAATTAAATACCAACTTAAATTAAGAATCAAAATTATCAGGAAAAACACCTTGTGTAGGGTGAATTCACCCCTATCTAGCTATTTTGCACACTTTTAAATGTGATCCTTGAATTTAGGGTTTTCATTATCAAGAATCGTCTAGAAAATGAGTGTTTGTCGAGGTTAAATTGTGAAATATGATCCAAAACATACTTTTAGGGTAGCACTAACACGTTCTCTTGATTTGAAGGGAAACATCAAGGCTAGGGGTGTTTCTAAAATGTATAGAGGGAAAGTGATGCAGGAGCATCTAGGGGTACTAGCAATCTTGCATCACCAAAAATATTGTTATGTTATTTTGGTTTATTTTCAACAAGGGCAAAAGGGTTAGGAGAATGATATTTTAATTTTCAACAATGTAAATTCCCTTGGTGTGAAAATGTAAATGTAAATTTGATGGGAAATAGGCCCCGGTAAAGTGGTAAAAGCATCTAGTGGGGGAATGTTCCATTTGGGCCTCCACTTTAGGATGAGGACAAACAATTTTGTCTTTTAGCGATTTTGGCATGTTTTGCATGTACATTTATCATAACTGTCATAAAGTGGGATGCAAAGAATCTTAGATGTCTTTGCATGCAAAGTTGTAACCGACAAGCTGTAAGGAATCTGTAAGGGGCTATAAATGGTCATAACCACTCAAATATGATTGGACAGAGTTTAGGAACCCATGTGAAGGGTGGCATGCATTGCATTTGATTTCTATTTTGTAGATTTTGTAACTCCCCAAGTTGGGCATGGGATTTTCAAGATGGTTCTAGAAAGTTGTTTTGTGAAACCATGAATGGTTTTCTCCATGCACTTTCTCTATTTATTGATGCCTTTTCATTTGGAGAGGGGGGCTTTTGAGAAGTTAATTTTGCATACCCAGTTGCTGCCAAAATGCTGCTAGATTGTTGAAGAAAAATGTGTTGCAGGTGTTGCATGTAGGATTGAAGAGGAGCCCATTAGCTTCATTTTGATCTAAACCAAATTTGTGTATTTGAATGTAATAAAAGTTGCAAATTTCTCTTCCATATTCAATTATTTATATGTATTTGCAGCCTTCTTGCATAGCATGTTTTGTGTGTTTGTAATCAGATTTGAAAGGGAGAGTTTCCCTTTTCATCAGAAATAACACCAAAGAGAGCCCAAAACAAAGAGTGAAATTGTGCTTTCACCCTTAGGGAGCACAATTTATGATGTTACATTTAGCCCCCACTTTAGCGATCGTATGACACTACATGCATATGCAAGCTAAAGTATGACAAAGTAAATCATAACATACGAAAAAGGATATTGTAGAAGATTGTTGAGCGAGCGAGTGACACCCCTAGCATAGTAACCTATAAAACCACAACGTTAGGAACCACATCCTACAAAACTGACTTGTTAGAAATTCAAAATCATTTTCAACATACAAACAAATATGTTAGTCCAAAACTTCTAAGGAGAATGAAATTCTAGGGTAGATGTATGCCCCCTATTTTTGCTTGCTTCATGGAGGTGGAAACAGGGTCGCTATCTTTTTCATGTTGAATTGATTAGGATTTTAAGGAAAATTCCTTTGGTAGGGTCATGTAAATATAACACAAAGGACCCAAAAAACATGCGAGAAGAATGAGAGCAGAACTAGGATTCGCACACAATGGACAATGCAAAAATTGAATTTTGCAAGCTCAATTTGTGATGATTCAAAGATGATATGTTTGAAAATTATATAGATAATATATGCCTCATTGCTTGATTTTTACTATAAGTAATAATTTTTTTAACTTTTTCACCATTCATTTTGTCTTTATATTTTTTGAGCATCCTCAGAGTGAAAATTCCATGACGATCATACCATGCACCTAGGCTAGATACCTTGAAAGACCACATCATATGTGGAGTATTAGTACAAGAGGTAAATTATGTTTTCACTTTCCATGCATTTAGAGTCTCAATTTTCAAAATTTAAAGAATTTTCAACAAATATGGGGTGCCCCTGACAAAATTGGGTGCCCTAGACCTACATGGGCACCCTAGTCCACTATGATTCCCTTGTTTAGGAAATTTCACTTGAAAGTTGTAAATTTGATTAAAGATTGGTTTGATATTAATGAAGGAATTGATAAATAAGTGTTTTTATGATTTACATGCATCGCCACACATGTGGGAGCACTTAGGAGGTCATGTATATAAAATCCTACATGACCATGCCACATTGTTGTTATCGGTGGAGAAAGGACACCTTAGAGATGTTGGTACCTATACAAGGTAGGACCTAAACCTTAAGGAGGGAAGGACACCAGATGAATTCCTAGTTGACCAAATATATTGTGTTAGTTGAGCTATGTTAGAGGATGGGAAGGGTTGAATATACCTACAATGGCTTCTTCATGGTGATGTGGATATTCTCATCATTCAACGGATTTTGAGAGCGATCATAGCACTTGTAGTGGCACTTGATGGATGTAACACACACCTTCACAGGGGCCTTGTTCACACCATCCATGCTTACCATGTTTGCATAGGGATGAAGAATGCTAGCCCATTTTTATTATGATCTTGGTTGATATGTTCACTAAGGCACAAATCTTGATGACAAGCACCCTTCTCTAGGTATGCGAATTCAAGCACATCATGTGTATGCAACCCAAAGGATATTTGATATGGACATATCCTCAAGCATACACATACACATTAGAGAGACCACGACAGTATGGTGACTTGTTATATTGCAAGTGAATTTTGATCAATTGGACACTATGGACGTGATCTGGAAGCCCTGTAGGACATTACAAAATTGGGAAGGTATGCCACAATATCTAGTGAGGATGTAACATGACAGATTTTTTTTGGTTGATATGAGTATATCATTATGCCATTTTACTATGATTGAGTGACTCGACAGTTTAGTCACCCTTAGGGAGTTCCCATCCTTCAAATGACCTATCTCTAATCAAATCATTACAATGTTATACCTTGAGATATAGCTCAACTAACCATCATGGACATCCCCTTGAGTGACTTTGATGATGAGGAGTGAGATGTAGATCTTGTTTCTAATTCGAATAATGTTGGAGTGAGCATTTAATGTACTAGATGGTGGAGCACCACACGTCTAGATCTTGTATTTCTTATAGATCATCCTACCAATGATTTGAGGCCATGTCCATGGAAATACAAGGATTACAAGGATTACAAGGATAAGGATGTAGAAAAAGATAATGGTGGTGGGAGAGATGATGAGGAGGAGGATCACTTGACTACAACATCAAGAGGAGATGACAAGGAGAAGGAAGAGGCCTATGATGCCCCCAAGGAGAGACCTAGGTCTTGTCCTTGCTTATCAAAAGCACTTTATACCATACCCAAGAGACCTAACATCTACAAGCATGAAGAGACAAGCGGAGCAAATGCTACCATTTCATCGCCTTCATAGGTGAGTCAAGACATAGCCATAATCATTTTATGTGTGAACCCTCACTAGTGAGTTGGTCATCTAGGTGATGTGATATATGTATTTGATATGACTTTGTAGTATACTAGATGTTGTATCTAATTTTGATTTGGATTTATATATATGATGATGTCTCTGACTTGATTCTATGTTTTTTTATTATTGCAGTTGGTACTTGAGATTGGATTGATTTTATGGGTCGAGTCATCGTAGAGATGATTCTCGATGTGCACCTACATGAGCTCATGCGGGCCAATTATAGGCCATCATAGACCATAGGACAACATGCTAAGATATTTTATCCCATTGCATGGCTTAGAGCTACCTATGAGGATCTTAGAGAAAAGAGAGATTGAGGATCATCTTTTTCCATCGATCGCACTCAAATGATCCTACAAGTAGAGCTAGATAGAGAACGATCCAAGAGGGATTGATTTCAGTAGTAGTATATAGAGATACAAGAGGTCGCCACAGAGCTTAAAGTTGAGCTAAGGGTCATACATGCACAAAGTAACTCTAGGATTTACTCACAATCTATTGTATCACGTTGAGCACCACCCCCAGGCCTTGAGGGGTCTAACAACCATAGGCTTGGAGGTTGATGATATTATTTACGTATGATACACCACATTTTTTCAACGTGGTGATATGAGGATGTATATGGACACTATGATGTATATATGCGATCGTTTTATTTTTCATGTATGTGTTTATGCAATACTTCTAATGTTATTTGTGATTTTAAATAAAAATTTATGATATATCCCCTTTAATTAAATGCAAAAAATACATTCTAATATGGATTAACTAACATGTATGAAAAATTATACACACTTGTGATTTAATTAAATAATCTAATCAATATTATTTAATAAATATGACAACTATATAATTGTACATGAAATAGATATGTGATCTAGTTAAACAACCTAATAATTTTTTTTAAGTAAATACTACATTCTTGCCAAGTGCATTCATGTTGAATTAAATGCAATCATGATCTAATTTAACAATTAAATGCTATAATAATCTAATTAACGTGGTACACAAACTACTAAATTTGTATGTTAATAATCAATGATCAATGTTGAGAAAATTACTCTAAAAATTCAAGATACATACAAATATTTGTCATGAACAAAGCAATATACATAAAATAGAAAGTACACTTATCTATCTAACCTATATGCTCTAAATACTAGCATATCATTCTAAAAATGAATTTAAGCATAAAATATACATAAATGCATAGAATGGATAGGTTCCTTGAGAGGTACATCATCCATTGTAGAGAGCTTATATGCATCCGATCAATAAACTTTTGTAATGATATAGGGTCCCAACCAATTCAAGCTAAAATTTCCCTTCTCTTATAGCACAACATTCACATTGCATTGATTTTCATAAAGCACCAAATCACCAAATTTTAATGAATGATGAATAACACCTTTGTTATATTTGCATTGGAGACTTTTGTGATAGGCTTGCAGATGTTCGAGAGTGTGTATACTCTATTTTTCAATCATCTTCAATTGTTGAGTTGTTGTTCTCTATAAGAATTTTCTTCTAGAATGCCATTAATAGAAATTTGCAATGAAGGAATTTCTAACTCCAAAGGCATGACGACATTGGCACCATACATAATGTTGTATGGAGTAGTACCTATAGCCATACAAACACTTGTGTGATAAGCCCATAACACATAGGAGAGTTAAGTATGTCAATCTTTACCATGTTTGCTAATAGTATTCCATAAAAATTGTTCTATTGTTCTATTAGAAGCTTCTTCTTGACCATTTTATCAAGGATGATATGGTGTTGAGAAGTGATATTGTATGCTAAAATTTTCAAGAAATTTCTTCACTTATTTATTCTTGAATGATGTACCATTATCTGAAACTAGATCAAATGGAAGACCAAATCATGCTACGATGTTATCAAGCATAAAGTGATAGATGACTTCAGTTGTTGTGAATCAAAGAGGAACTACTCCAACCCATTTTGGTGAAATAATCTATAGTTGTGATGATGAAGGTGTATCCTTGAGAAGGAGGAGAGACTTTACCAATAAGATCCAAGCCCCATGTGGAAAATGTCCAAATAAAAACATGAGCACAAAGTTCCTAGGTAGAAGCATGAATCAAATTATTGTGTTGCGCACATTTATGACATTTTTTGATAAAGGAAAAATAATCTTGTTCTATGTTTTGCAAATAATAACCAATATGAAGTAACTTTTGAACCAAATATTGAATACCCAAATATCCTCCATAAGTGCCTGAATGGGATTCCTCGAGGGCAATCAGAATCTCTGACTTGTTAAGACAATGGAGAAGAATACCATTATATTCTCTTAATTATAAAATATTAAATTAGATGGTGTATCACATTGAGAGCTTTTGAATGCGAGCTCAACTACTTTTAGAAGAGTGATCAAGAAAGGTACCATCATGTAAATATTGCAATATGTGGGAGTACCATTTACCTGAATTAATATTTAGATAAAAAGCCACATCATCTTTAACATATTATGAGATTGATGGGGAGGTGAGATTATGAATAGTGAATTTGAATTTTTTTGATGAATCATCAATGAATATAAGGGAAGAAGTACTTGCTATTGCATTTGCATGTTGATTATCTTTTTGTGGGATATTGTTAATGGTGTACGAGTAAACATGTTGTAATGTTGCTAATTCCAAGTCACAATATTGGGATAATTTATCTTATTTTTCTTAATAGGATCTATTTATTTATTTTATGATTAGTTGAGAATTTTTGAATATACAAAGATGTTAAACATTAAGAGACAATGTTGCTTGTAAACCAATGATAAGAGCTTCATATTTCATGATGTTGTTAGTGCATAAGAAATTAAGATAGTATGATAAAGGAATTATCTTTCCTAGAGGAGTTAATAGTGTAACACCAACACCAAAGCCAAATCGAAACTTGGAACCATTAAATTATAAATCCCATGTTTCTTCAACTTCTAAGGATAGGAAATGATCATCAAGAAATAGCTCTTAGTTTGGTAAAGAAAATGGTGAAGGAGCATCAATTAAATGGTTAGTCAATGCTTGAATCTTAATTGGGTTTTGAGAGATGAACTTAAGTTCAAATTTAGTTAATAAAATTACCCATTTAGCAAGACGTCCTAATAGGTTTGTTTTGGAGAAGAGATTTTTTAATGGATCAAATTTTATAATAGCATGAATTTTAGCATTTAACAAATAATGTCTTAGTTTACTTGTTGCAAACACAAGATCCAAACATTATTTCTATATTGTGGTATATCGGATCTCATAATTAAGAAAATTATGAATAATATAATATGCAGGACGTTCCTTACCATCCTCATCATGTTGCACTAATAATACAACAAGAGCACTATATGAAGTGAAAGTGTGAAGAAGAAAATGATGTCTTGAGATGCCTAGTTGTAAAATAGGAGGATTAGCCAAATATCACTTTAAATTCTCAAAGGCCTTTTGAAAATCTTCATTTCATTCAAAGTGATAATCTTTCTTAAGGAGTTGAGTGAATGGGAGAGACTAATCCGCCAATGATGAAGCGAAATGGTGAATAGCTTGAATCTTCCCTTGGAAGATACAAAGTTGAGAAATTTTTTTAGGAGGTGGCATGTTGATTATAGCATCAATTTTCTTTATTTCTATCTCAATACCACAATGTGACACAATAAATCCTAATAATTTTCCACTATCCACACTAAAGACACATTTTCAAGGATTCAAACGCATGTTATATTTGCAAATTTGCTCAAATATTTGATGAAGGATTTTGAAGTGATCTTGGCATGAGATAGATTTAGCCAAGATATCATCGACATAGTAATCTAAGATGTTATGAATGAAATCATGAAATATTAATGTCACAATCCTTTTATATGTTTCTCCAATATTTTTTAATCCAAACGACATAACCACCCAACAAAATGTTCCCCAAGGTGTAGTAAAAGCCATTTTATATTGATCTTTAGGAGTTGATTATATCCAAAAAAAACATCCATAAAGTAGAGTAAAGCATGCCTATTGGTAGAGTCAACAATCATATATATGTTAGGAAAAGGTAAATCATCCTTCAAAGATGCCTTATTAAGGTCGTGAAAATTACTACACATTTGAATATGATTATTAGGCTTAGTAACATCCACAATATTTGATAT
Organism: Sequoia sempervirens; assembly: GCA_007258455.2. Lineage (NCBI taxonomy): Eukaryota > Viridiplantae > Streptophyta > Pinopsida > Cupressales > Cupressaceae > Sequoia > Sequoia sempervirens. The sequence continues at coordinate 72,569,785 of VDFB02000003.1, read as the reverse complement.
CTAAGGTGAATAGTCAATAGGGTAGATAAGTCCAGCTTGTAAAAGATTTTCAATCTCAACCTTAACCAACAAAGTCACTTTGGGATTCATTTTACAAATATTTTGTCTTACCAATTTAGCATCATCATGCAATACAATGTTATGCATAACTACTTTAGGATCAATACTAGGAATATTAGAATAAGACCAAGAAAATAATTTTGGAAAATCATGTAAAAGTGTAGAATGTTCTTGTTGTTCATTAGAGTCATGGGAATCTTAAATTATAATAACTTTTTCAGTATTAGATGGGTCCATTGAGACATCAATAGTATCTCATATAAGTAGTGTACTACAGTTTGGGATATTAGGAGGATGAGGAAATTTTTGGGTATCTCTTGAGAATTATTTATATCATTTGATGTACAAGCATCTTTCCCAAAGTATGATTCAACATTTAAACAATAAGGAAATATATGGTCATGATGAAATTGGGGAAAATTTCATAAACTCTCAAAATTTCCACTAAGGATTCATTGGTTGGAAAGATATCTAAAGGTAGTTCTTCAGTAGTAGACTCTATTTCAATCATTTCAGGATGAGCTAGATTAAGCGATAATGTAGGGACATTGTGTTTACATTTATAGAAGGTCTATGGGAAGATTTGGTGGGTTTCAAAGGACAATAACCAAGACCCATCGTCGAACCTTGTCTGTTGAGTTTGAGATGGACCTTGATGCCTTGTTTTTTTATACCACAACCATTGCCTTTATACCCAAATTGAGAAATAATTTTAAATCCTCTTCCGTAAATAGATTTCATTTCTTTTTATGGAGGTTTTTCATAATTGTTAGCATCAAAAGTGGATGTGTAGCTAGCATCATTTGTACGATTAAAAGTGGTGAAATTAGATGTTTGAGGATAGTTCATTGAAGATCATGTAGATGCTACCGAGACATCTTCTATTTCTTTAGGATTTGATGGCGATATTTTACACTCCCCAATGAAGATAGATGTGAAATATAATGAACCCCAATCATCGCCAAAGAGTTTAGTTGTAGGTGAATTACAATCATCCATGTCCTTGTCATTTGAAGATAATGGTTCCACTTTTGAGGATGGAATCAAAGTACTAATTTTTTTTTGAATAGGATCTTTATGCCCAGTTATAAAACTTGTTATATGTATATTTTATTATACAATGAAGGGTAGAAGGAACTCCATCCATGACATGAATCTATGGTCTACTAAGAAGCATATTATATGAAAGATAATCTAGCATGGCATGGATAAGGGTAGGTAATGTATGGCTCCCTATGGCTACCTACCAATATTATCGAAGCCACGAATATAAAGAGAATCAAGTTTGATGAGAGTTTTATCCACACTAATTTTATGTAAAAGATCAATCCTACAAACATTAAGACTTAATCTATTATCAATTAGAGTACGTTTAACCCCAGCTTGATTGATGATGACAACTATTATTAGAGCATCATATTTCTTTTGAATCTCAAGAGTAGGTAATTCACTTTAATGGAAAGCAATATCTAAATTTGTTGAATTCATACCATGTAGCAAGGCTGCTATATCATTTGGTTTAACAAAAGGTGATAAAAAAATATTTTGAAAAGCCTGTTGGAGCATACCATGGTAGGTAGGTGAAGTTTGAATTAAATACCAAAGTGAGATCTTCGTCGAAGTAGCACCAAGCTTCTCAACAAGATCGTACTCTTTACCGTTATGTTGGGGAAGACGAGGTGTAGGGGGAATAATAGGTTACAAAAATGGGATTGACAAAGGAATGACTAGTGTTTATTTCACTTTTTTATTATTTTTAGGGTTCTATGTATGAGAAACTGCATGATTATGTGGTTGCTACAACACCATTTGTTCTATATGATTATATTTAGTAAGCTATCTTGCAAACTTGAAGATGTGGCTAGGAGGTTTTGGTTGATTTGAATGAGGTCTAGTAATGAGGAGGGGTTGGTTTTGTGGTTGATGTTAATGAGGAGGATAGATGATGAGTTGTGTGTTATTGATTCTACTGTGTTTATTAATCTTTGAAATATTGAATTTTTAGGAGTCTTAGAGGATGAATTAGGCGAGATGAAGTCATCAAGGGCTTTATCTAACATATCAAAGTTATCACTCTTAAAAAGATCATCAAATGCAATGAAATCTTATAGAAAGAGATCCAACATGTTTGGATAACCTTACTTTCTCCAAGAGATTGAAGAGATAATCCATATTTTTCTTTGAGATTAATTTATAAAATTTCAATAAAATGTGTGATTTCATATTTTTTGGTTCTTTAAGGTGAATTTGACCTAGTACAATAGATTATATTTGTTACAGGACATGCTTTCAAATATAGACCTGAAACCTAGGTAGAGAACAAAATGGTGACATTGCCACAAAAAAATTAGCTAAAACAGGCAGGTTAGGGGTGAATTTTCCCTAGAATAGAAATGCAATGTTTTGAAGTTTTGAAAGTTTTGAAAGATGTTCTAATATGCACATATCTAAGACTGTGACAATTTAGGTCTGATACTGCACAAAAGTGGGAATTTTGTAATTGTTAATAAAATGCAACCTTATGTAATGAATTAGGGTTTGTAATTACTCCAAGTTGATATTTTTTCAAATAAATTTATGCACTAGTTCATAAAAAGATTAAATTTTGACACTAAATCTAATATATGATTGAAATTTAATAAGACAATATTTCATATTTGTTGCAAAAGACAACTTAGAAAAAGCACTTCTTTTTCAATATGAATACTCTTTATTTGCAAATGTAAGGAAATTGAAATTTGAAATCTTGAATGACAAATAAAATCTAAGGATATTCAATATAAATCAAAAGATTAAACAAGTGTAGGATGTGCCAAATTTACCAAAATGTAAAGTAGAAAAGAGATCCTAGATCTAACTAGTAGATTAACTACGATCAATTCATTTTATTTGACTCCACATTCGAACACAAACCAACTAGGGTTTCATGATTGGATAGTTTTCTCAAAGAAGATCCAATTTGCTAGTGTTTGGTTCTTCTGAGTTGAAAAGAGGAGAGATTTGATGTGTGTTTTAATAAGCCTATTTGACATAAACTCTAGATTTGAAAATACAATTTATCACATAGATGAAAATGAAAGATTACATAAACAAATACAAATATAGAGTGAGCAGACATATAAAAATTAAGCCTACAATTCCTGGAAAGGGGAAAATTCACCCTATTCTAGGTGTTTTTGGATGATTAAAAGTCTAGAAAACCTGTCACAATCTACTTTGTTCTTATCTACAACATGTTCTTGATGAACGTGGTAGACTTGAACTACACACATGAAAAGAGGGGGAAAGGTTGTGTTGTATAGGGGCTTACCTAAGTCAAACCCCATTTTGGTGTTTCCACCTCCATGAACAGCTAATGATAATGATCAAGAGGGCTTAATCTAGGTCAAGCAGAGGCCAAATAACAATAATTGATTGAAATGAAAAAAAGAGGATAATGTTACCTTAGGTACGAAACCCTTGTCCAAGTGATGTTCACACATAAGTTTCCACCAAAACTTGTTTGATGGATGCTTTAATTTCTTGAAGACCTACAAGAGGTTAGTCCATAGAAAAAAATAAATTGCAATAGCTAGCATGTAGAGGATAACTCAATACATAGAACAAAATAAATTGGATGCTTTAATTTCTTGAAGACCTACAAGAGGTTAGTCCATAGAACAAAATAAATTGCAATAGCTAGCATGTAGAGGATAACTCAATACACCTTCATGATAGTGCTTTATTGATCATAATAGCTTCTTCATAATGCATCCTTCTTTTCTAATGCCTTACAAACATGATATTAATTGATAAAAGTGTTATTCTACCCTTGGATTGCCTTAACTAATTTTTAGGATGCTTAATTGATATTCACATTGCATTCTACATTGCTTAGGTTTTTAAATAGTGAAAAAGACTTATATTTATATGCATTTCTTGATTTCCCACAAAATTAATTATGAAAGGCAGACAAATGAATTTAGATTTGTAAATATAAAAAATGTCAACAATAACATATTAAAATTGGGACAAAATAGGTTGGTCAAGGTAAACTTTTCCCTAGACTAGACCTATTTTGAAATTTAAGTTGTCATCAAATAAATAATTTACTTGAATTCCCAATTTTATTTTGATTTTCTAAAAATAACAATAAAATAGGCAAATAATAAGAATAATTAGGTCCAAACACATAAGGGGGAGCCAAACATAGTGTGAAATTTTTAGGGTCAATAATTTGTGATGTTAAAATTGCATTTACTATACTAGTAGGGTCAATGAGAACCCCATTAATGGTTTTCTCATTGAAATGAGTAGGAATGTAAAGAGGGCCATCCTATACCCCATAGGCATATCATTATCAAAAAATGAAATTGTAGGGGTAACCATGTTGTGTACCTGTGCCAAGTGGGGGTGAGCATCGTGTTACACCTCGTTTCATCGTTACTGAGTTACTTTTACCATCATGAGTGAAAATGTCGATAAATGCAAAATAATACTTTAATATTTTTACCAAGTGAAAGAAATATTGAAATATGCAATAAGATGTTATTGATTTCAAAGGAATGAATATTTTTTGTATTGATGAAATGCAATAAAAGAATATGATGCAAGAGAATCTAGGGGTACCAAGCAATCTTGCATCCCCAAAAACATGTTTAAATTTTATCATTTTGATTTTTTTTATTATTTTGGTTTGTTGGTGGCATCTTGCAGGAAACAATTTCAATTATTTTAAAATCTCCTCAAATATAAAAATCTTATGGGTGAATTTGAATTTAATTCCAATTCAAATTGGAAGTGTTGGGAGGTGTGAATTAATGAAAATATTGAGAGTTACAAAATCCCACACCTAGGCATGAGGGAGCTATTATTGGGTGATGTAACTCCACAATACATTTTAAAAAAATTGCATTGAAACAATGATAAGAGTTGTAGGTGGAAGAAAAAGAGGTAGTGGAGTGGGATTGTGGAGAACAAAAATAGGGAAAATGAATTGATTTTTGCAGGAAAAATTGAATGAGGGAGGTTACTGATGCCCAAGAAGGAATAATGAGAAATCTAGAGGTTTGACTGGCATTTTTGGGGGAGAGAAAAAGATTGTTTGAGTCATGATTATGAGACCCAGTTTCAGTAAATTGGGCATAACTTTCTCATAAGATAATGAAATCAAGAATTTCAAAATGATCCAGAAAGATGAGAATGTGGCACACCAAACTGAGAAGGAATTTTAAAAGATTTGTGATAATCAGGGAGTAGTGATGGACATAAGTGACGAGTTTGTGGAATTATAGTGATTCTTGCATGTAGAATTGATTTTAGTTTAGCTTATGGAATGCCAGTAGCATATGTTGTTGTGGCTGCACATTTTATGTAAAAAATCTAATTATTCAATTCAAATGAAGAAGATTTGGTTATATTTTCCATTAAATATTTGTTGCAAATGTTTTCAATTTTTGAAGTAAGATTGTTGGTGGTGTTATGGCTACTTGGATAGGTTGTTTGACAAAACCCCTCATCCTTGTACTGCATCAAATGGTATCAGAGCAGGTTAATCTTGTTGGGTTGTGAGATGTGTTGATTATGATTTTTTTGTAGGAGCTTGTTTTGGTGAAGAGTGAAGCGGTGAATTTGTGAGAGAGAGAGAGAGAGAGAGAGAGAGAGAGAGTTGTGAGAAGGTATGTTTGTTGTAGGCATGAAAGAGGGTCTATGACTATTATCCTCCAATAAAGATAAATATGGGTATAAGGTGTAGAGTTCCTCCACTAAGAGAGGGTGGGTAGAGGAAGCATCCACCAGAGTCTTTGTTTGGTAGAGGATAGTTGTGTAAGTGAGATATTGTTGCAAGATTGTTGCAAGGAGTACTTGTAACTACAAAGGGACTTGTGAGCCTCTAAAAATGACTGAAAAAGAAGATGAAATGGGTCATTGGAAGACCCGTGAGAATGTTATTTTGGGAAGAGTATTGGGAAAAGATGAGAGAAAATAAGCTCATTGCAGAGTTGAAGAATATAGAAGTGAGATTGGATTCCCTTGAGGAAAGCTTGGGAATGAAGAAACAAGCTATAAAAGAGGAAAATCAAAGGCTTGGAAAAGAGGAAAATTAAAAGAATAATGTAGAAGTGCAATGTTGCAGCCCTATGATGCAAAGAGCATGGAAAGAAAGTCATGTGTGAGCAACCCACACAAATGGAGTTGAAAGAAACAAGGAAAAGAAGAAAGACACAAGGAAAGAATGGAGAAAGAAAGAGGTAGAAGTAGATGTGCATTTTGTTGAGGACAAAAAGGAAAAGGAAAATGAAGTTGCAAGCATAAGAAAAGAAGTTGTAGTAGCAAAAACAAAGGTATTATCTCCTTCTTTTGAGTTTTGCAGAGTAAATATTGATTTGTATGTAGAAAAGATAAAGGAATATGGTGATTGTGAAGTTGGGGCAGTAGTAGATAAGCAAAAATACATACAAGTAAATAGTCATTCATATGATATTTGTGAAAGAAAATTTGATTTGAAAGAGATTAATGAATTTGAGCATGAAAAGGATAGTATTGTTATAGAAGATAACCATGAAGTTGCAGCGAAGTTTGGTCCATTCAAGGACTTGGAAACATTAGAATTTTTGGGAAAATAGAGTGAAGAAGTGTTTACGGGGAAGATAGTGAATAAGGAAATTGAAGGAGCAACAACAAATGAAGAAGAAGGTGACTTATTAATGTAGATTGCAGCAGTAGAGAAGGAGTGGCTTGCGTTAACAAAAGGTGAAATAAAAGTTGCAACAAATATTGAGGTAAAGTTTGAATTTTCAAAATTATTTTATGATAAAGAAGAGGTTGATTTATATGAAAATAACAAGGTTTACAATAATGGACATGAGATTGATATACTAGTAGGGAAAGAGGAGAAGATTGAGATATTTGTTGATTTTTCAAAATTTGTTGAAGTTAATGTTCAAACTTATTTGTATTTTGATGAGTTGGTGAAAGAAAGTGAAATGGGAAAGATGGTTATGGGCAGCAATAACAGGTTACAAACTGAAAAAAGAAGAAGGTATGATAAACTTTATTGACATAGAAGAAGAGGAGGATGAAGGAAGACAAGGTGAGAAAGAAATGCAAACAAAATTCTTTGATTTCTATGAATTTGTTAATGTTGATTTGTATTCAAGTGTTGAGAATGATGAAGTAGGGCGGAAAGAAGAACTTTGGTATGGTAAAGTGAATTTCATGAGGGGAAAAAAGAGAGTGAGGATGAAGGAAGGAAGAGATAAGAAGTTTTAGAGCAGCATGAAGAAAAGGAAATAGGTAGATAAGGAGGAAAGATGGTTGAAAAACAAGCACTGAATCTTTAAATGTTCATGAACTCCAACTCATGGAACATTTCTTCTTACCCCAGGTGTTTAATGCAGGAGCATCCAGGGATACCAAGAAATCTTGCATCCCCAAAAACATATTTAAATTTTGTCATTTTTTTTTAAAATTTATTTTGGTTTGTTGGTGGCATCTTGCAAGCAACAATTTTAATTATTTTAAAATCTCCTCAAATGTAAAAATCTTCTGGGTGAATTTGAATTTAATTCCAATTCAAATTGGAAGTGTTGGGAGGTGTGAATTAATTAAAATATTGAGAGTTAAAAAATCCCACACCCAAGAATGAGGGAGCTATTATTGGATGATGTAACTCCATAATACATTTAAAAAAAATTGCATTGAAACAATGATAAGAGTTGCAGGTGTAAGAAAAAGAGGTAGTGGAGTGGGATTGTGGGGAACAAAAATAGGGAAAATGAATTGATTTTTGCAGGAAGAATTGAATGAGGAAGCTTGCCGACACCCAAGAAGGAATAATGAGCAATCTAGAGGTTTGACTGGCATTTTTGGGGGAGAGAAAAAGATTGTTTGAGCCGTGACTATGAGACCTAGTTTTAGTAAATTGGGCATAACTTTCTCATACGATAACAAAATAAAGAATTTCAAAATGATCCAGAAAGCTGAGAACGTGGCTCACCAAACTTGGAAGGCATTTTAAAATATTTGTGATAATCAAGGAGTAGTGATGGAAAAAAGTGACGGGTTTGTGGAATTGTAGTGATTCTTGCATGCATAATTGATTTTAGTTTAGTTTATGGAATGCCAATAGCATATGTTGTTGTTGTGGCTGCACATTGTATGTAAAAAAATCTAATTATTCAATTTGAATGAAGAAAATTTGGTTATATTTTCCATTAAAAAATTGTTGCAAATGTTTTCAATTTTTGAAGTAAGATTGTTGGTGGTGTTACGACTGCTTGGATGGGTTTTTGACAAAACCCCCCATCCTCGTATTGTATCCGAATATGTATTACAATGTGAACATTCTAATGCTTTGCCGATGCAAATTTTATATGGTGCAAATATGTATGTGACCGACTAACTACCTTTGTGTTGTACTAAGCTGAATGCAGGAATAGGTCGAGCCTCTAGAAGAGAGGGGAATATCACTCAGGAGAGGGGCTTGGTCTGGTAACCTTTAATAAGACCTAAACTAAGCTTTCACAAACATTCACCTATAGTTTAGTGAAGTTGAGTCAGTAGTTTTGGGAAATGGTAAATCATCCTTAGCCTTGTTTGAGTATGATTTAGAAGGCGTTATGATCTTGTCTGTGAATGTTTTGAATGGGTTATGTGATTGAGTCTCTTGTCATATGTGATTTCTTCCTTATGTGTTTATATTTAATCGACGAGATATATACACTTCATGTATATATGTAGATCGAAGGGATTGTGAATATATGTGTTTTAATGTAAAATCAAAGTAATGATATATATGTGATATATGTATATATATATATTAATATATATGTATGTAGTACGTAAGGGAAACGTACATACATATATATTAATATATGTATATATGTGTATAAATAAATAAATAAATATATATATATATATATATATATATATATATTGTTATTATTGAAATGTGTGTTTGTATAAGATATTATATATATATATATATAGATATATATGCATATAATAACATATATACATATATATCAATATACTTGTATATTTATGCATATATATAATTTTTATTTTGATATACTTATTAAATTGTCAATTAATTCATTTGATAGTCATGAGATTACACACACACAAACACACACACACACACACACACACATATATATACATACATGTATATATGTATATACATACATGTATATGTATATACATACATATATATATATATGTATGTATGTATATATATGTATGTATATATATATATATATATATATATATATGTATATATATATATATATATATATATGCATATATATACATGTATATATACATATATACATGTATATATATATGTATGTATATCACATACATATATACAAACACACATATATACATATATACATACATATATACATACACATACATATACATATATATACATACATATATATACACACATATATATATATACATACATATATATATATATATACATGTATATACATATACATATATATATATACAGTATATGTATATATATATATATATATACATATACATATATATATATATATATACATATACATATACATACATATATATATATACATATACATATACATACATATATATATATAATACATAATTAAAATATTATGAAATATATATAAGTGCATTAATATATCACTAAGGTCAATATGTTTTGAACACTTTAAATAATGCCAGTGCATTACTGTGTTGCCTTGTAAACAACAAGTAAGTCACACATTGGCAAAGCATAAAAGACAATAGAATTAAGCCATATAATGATTGTTGTTACCTCGAGCAAATTCAACGCATAGAAGGGTCTATTTGTTGAAGCCTGCAGATAGAATATAAGGCTTGTATATGAATTAAGGTGTTGTTTAAAGCAAGTAAAGACAACGCATGTGTGACCAACACATAAGCCAAAATGGTGAATGGAAAAGCACACACTGTATAAGGGAATAACGCTTATATTTGAACAGTGCATAAACATAGGCAAAGCTTGAAGTATTTAAAGTGCTGAGTATTATGAAGTATGGATAGCGCTTAGTATCCAATGCTACTCAATGTGTAAACATAGCTGCCAAGAATTTGTCAATAGCAAACAGTAGTAAATGCTCATGTATAGGAAGTAAGTCGACCAAGTCAAACAACAAACAACGACCCATGTTATATGGCGCTAATGGCATAATGTGGTGCCAATTGAGAATGATAGGAATCAATTATAAGTCTATTTTTCAATATGAATTTCTAGATTGTGAAGCATTTTGAAATATGTGAAAGTGGTCAAATATGCAGCTGGCCAAGTAAGTTGACTTGTAGAAGGCAATTACCTTGCATTTCTGATCATCATTCTTGCTGTCCAATTTGAGTATCGACTCATTCACCATGGATGTGTATGTGTTTATTGTGCAACGAATTTAGTTGCCACCTTTTATTAACCTTGTCGAGCCGAGCCATTTGAGCTGAGAAGTGTCATTTTTGATACCTTGTTTCTAGCCTTTAGATGCCAACCTTTGTGCATAAATAGAGGAGCTATCTACCTCAATGGGGACACATACTTGCATACCTGCTGCTTATTTCTAAGTTGTTAGTTTATTATGAGTTTGTGAGAGAACTTGTGAGAGGATTTATGAGAGGTTTTGTTAGGGATTATTGAAGAAAATTTTGGAGTGAAGAAGTGACAGTTGCCAAGATGCAATTTGATTTTAGGAGAAGACTAAGCTAGGAATCCAATACGATCAATTGGAGATTTTCACAAACATGCATGTTGAATTCTACTCTTTACATATAACACTAGAAGAAATCAGTATAATTTGGATCAACCTACTTTGGTTCCTACTTATTTACCACCTTCTCAACCAAATCTTCCTTCAAAACCTAAACCCATGACTAAAGCACCTAGTGATTACGATCTTGTCGAGAAACTCTGTGTTACTTCGACCAAGATTTCACTATGGGATTTGCTTCAATCTGCTCCGGTTTATAAAGGTATGATTCAAGAAGCCTTGCAAAAGATACTCTTGCTTGCTTCTAATAGGATGACATATGTTAATGCATTGATGGTTCATATTCATGTAGATTCACCAAATATTACATTCTACCCATAAGAACTCCCACCCCTGGATGTGCAGAAGTAAGCGAACCCTTTGATGATAAAAGTTAACATTAATAACATTTGTATTATACGTGCTCTCATTGACACCAGTTTGGATCTCAATGTATGTGGCATAGATTTATTACCTAAGATTAAAATTGATTCTTCTTCTTCATTTGCTTCTTCTCTATACATTCATGGATTCGATAATGCTGGTCATCAAGCCCTAGGCACAATAATCTTACCTTTGAGGCTAGGACCCGTTACTGTACCCACTTTGGTATATGTGATGCCCAGTCCTTTGCCTTACAAAATTCTTTTAGGAAGACCTTGGATTCACACTTTGGGGGTTGTAACCTCTACCTTACATGATTGCATAAAATTTATTACTAATAATGAAGTTATTACAATGAGGGTTGATCCTGAGGCTGTACACCTTAGTGAGTTGGTAGCTACTGGTCGGGCCTCAGTTGTTTCCACTCTTAAGAATTATATTCCATTGTTATATTTGTATGCATTGACATTCTCTTCAATGCTGCCTTCCTTAAAGGCTACCCCTGAACCAGATGTCCCTAAAGAAGATCAACCCAAAGTGAACAATCCCAAGTTTTCCCCTTCCACTTCTTTTTCTAAATTGAATGTGTGTCTTTGTGATGATTAGGGGTCCTTGGATTTCTCTGATTTCTTCATCAGAGAATATAAAGTCAACCCTATCCACCTTGACCTTCCAACAGTCTCATACACCTCTACCAAGAAGGTTGATCATCTTCCCGTTGAGAATGCCAATTGGGATCCTATCAAGGAAAATGATTGTCCTCCCAGTGAGAAAGATAATCACGCTTCTATTGAGGAAGCTCATGTTTGCAGTCCTATCAAGAATAATGATTGTAATCTTGTGGATACATATGACACCCATTGGTGGAATGACACTCTTCATGTGGATCCACCTTCTTCTTAGGCTTTGCAAATGAGTTATGACCCTAGATATGACCTTGTGTCTAATTATGGTTATGGGCATAAAGGCCTTGAGCATATTGAACAAGGAATTCAAGTCCCTATCCAATTTAGGCCTTGCAAGTGTAACTTGGGGCTAGGTTTCTCTCTTGAATAGTCTATGTAGAAACCATGGTGGAGAGTTAACATGATTTCCACTGAGCCTCTTGATCTAGTTCATCCATAACTAATTGAGAGTAAAGTAGAACTTGATGAAGTTCCCCTAGATGTTATGTTTTTTGGAGGAAGCACTGGAAGAATTCTTAGGTGTCTATTCCCATCTTCCTTATTTTCACCATAAATCATGATTCTTGTATCACCTACATAAACAAGCATACTTTGTAGAATCTATTTTGAGTGTGGATGAGTGATCCAAGAGGATCTATGAACCTTGAAAAATCAGTTGTCTCCAATGCTTGGGAAGTCGACACCATGGCGTAATACTCGAAAGCATGATTCCAAGGCTGCTTGAATCACAGAAAATGGAGCCCATATGCAAAAGTTATGACAAGTCAAAGTTTGGTCAAACTAGGTGTAGGGACTCGCCAAAAGGTGAAAAATTCCTACTTTGCTCACCATAAGATAAATCATTAAAAAAATGATGATAGGTGACAAAGTTTAAAATAAATGATTAATGCTTCAAATGGGTTGGAAGAAAACTCATGTGTTATTCATTTAAATTGGAAAAAATGATTAATACTTGAAATGAGTGTGGGAAGCTCATGTATTATTCATTTAAATTGGAAAAAAAGATTAATACTTGAAGTGAGTGGAATTCTCACGTATTATCCATTGAATTTGTAAAAAGGGAAATTATTTTTGGGTGATAATCATGTTGATGGTGTTTTCTGCACAACAAAAATTTAGACAAAATATGATATTCTATCTCTCTTGAAAGGTAAATCTCTATCAGCAAGGCTCAAGAGATAACCCCAAGGTCTCTAATGTCAGGTCTTGACAATGCATAAACAACTCAGTGATAAATGTGAAAATGATGGTAATCACAAAGGGAGCTTACTACAAGCAATACTGAATCCTTAAATTTATCAGATATAGCAATATGGTGATACTTTCAATCCTAAATCTAACCTAGATTCAAAATAAACAGCAAAAGAGATAAGGGTTTTAGAGAGATTCAACTCTAAACTAGCTCCTAAGATTAACAATGCAAATGATGAAACACTTGAAATGGACCAATCCCTCAGAAACTAATTCCTACTTGACCCAGATGGATCTGCAATCTTACAGAAATAGTGCAATCTTCTAATGCATTAAATATTTTCAGATCACAAACATTCATCCAAAACAACCCTATTGCAATTGAAATGGATAAACCTTCACAATTGAACTAAGGACAATGAATATTAAAGTCTAGGCTAACTTTGCAAAGAAACCAACAATCAACTAGTTGTAAAAAGTATGGACCAGGGATTGCTACAAACACTTCAAGCATCAAACCATAAACACCATTGAATCATATCTAATTCTAAATCTAACGTATATCTAATATTTCTCAAGCAATCTCAAAAGATAGAACAACAAGAACCATGCAAGATAAATCAACACAAGAGAATTCACCAAGAGCACAATGTCCTCAATTGTATTGAATCACCCAATAGCAACAACAATTCCAGTGTTCTGTGTTACAACACTTGCTCAAAATGAACTAACTTCTAACTCTAACTCTTGCTATATTGCTTAATTTGCTCCAAAGTAAAACTATCTAGCCCTTACAAATAAGGCAGAATGCCATATTTATAGAAACCCCCCAAGATATCAGCCTAATTAGGGTTTACAATAATAAATGGCCACAAAACAAGTTGGCCAAGAGGAATTCAAAATAAAATAAAATATGCATTAAATGCATGTACTCCATCTAGGTCGGCTTGGGATTTCCAACATAATTCAGACCAATGCATGTGAAGGAGAAGAGAAATAATGGGGAAGCACAAATTCTGATGTAGCATTGCATTCTACTTCCCCCTTTATCCTTAGCGCGCTTGATCTTATCTTACACCACCAAAAATACCTTGTCCAAGTCGGCCATAGGTGGCATAATCAAAAACTTAATCCTTCTTTCGATGGACTTGATATCATATCTTGACTGCTTCACCACTTTTTCCCAATCCACCTTACTGGTTTGATATTTATCAATCACTGCAATGTAGGTAGCTGCATCATTCAACTGATGTTCAATGACTAGACCTTCATTTACAGGAGAATACACATCTCGCCACCATTTTCTCAATTGCTCCAAGATAAGATGTTTTGGCACAAATCTCTTTCTCCCAGTCATCACCTCAAAGAAGGAAATGCACTTATTGTAAATTTCAGTCAAAGTGTCTTCAATCTATTTCCCCTATTTATATACTTTCTTTAAAACCTTCTGCCTTATTTGCAAAGCTTCATACCACTCCCAAGGTTTTGCAGCTTTGGAGGAAGGAAGAATTCCATCACTTATCAATTTATCCTCAGTATACTCCATGATGGTTTTAGTCTTTTGCAATAGGAGGTCCACATCTTCCTTATCTTGAGCTAACACATTCCTTAACCAATTAATTGATCTCATTGCATCTCCTCCAGTTGAAATGATGTCCCCGATCACATCATCTCCCTTGGTTTGTACCCCCTGTAACTAGCCGATTGTAGCATGTGTGGTGCTTTTCATTCTTTCCAACTGTGATATTGTTTCTTGTGGCAGGAAACTTGCAGCAGATGATGAGGAACTGATGGATTGAAAAGGATTCATCAAGTCTTGCAAATATCTCTTGAGTTTATCATTTTCCTTCTTCAATTCCTATTTGGCCTGTACTTCTTTCCTCAACCTACCCAAGATCACAACACTAGATCCCTCATATTCTTCAATCTCTTGCTCCATGGAAGTAGGCCCTAGGTTGATGGTTTGCACATTGTAGTCACTTCCAATTACATCATCTCTGTTCTTATCAGGAGTAGGAGTAGCAATGTGAACCACCCTGTTATTTGCTTCATCTCTCTCAATCTTGGAGATGACCCTGGCTTTCTTCTTTCCTTTACCCTTTCCTATATTTGCCAATAGCTCATCCCAATTGGGAGGGGTATCATCTACAACAATCTATTTACTCTTTAACTCTTTATCCAACCAACCCAGAATAGTAGATTCTGATTGTACTTTGCTCTGTCCAACTTCATCCTGTTGATCCCTAGGTGTATCTTTGCTCAAATCCTGCTTCTTAGAAACCTCCTCAGCTTTATCTTCTTTTCCTTTATCATGCTCTTCTTCTTCATGCACCGGTGATGGAGTCCTAACTGGAATTTCCTCCCTCTAAGGAGGTCTATCTTCTTCACTTCTAACAGGTGAATCCTCATAAGTTACCAGGGGAGACTGTAACACCTTCTCTATGTTTGTTTCAACACTATATAGCTCACCTTCTTGAAATTCTTCTTCCCCTGGAGTAGATCTAGTTCTTCTTTTGAATCTTTCAGGAGAGATGGCAGACAAAAATCGATCTAGTTTTCTTATTCAGGCCCTCCTTCTAGCACCAATCTTACTATCCTTCTTCTCTTGGGCATAGGGACACTAACCTCTTTATCTTCCATTTTAGCTTCATCTTTTGCTGACTTCTTGGTCCTTGAAATGTGCCTCCTTTTCTTTGCAATAGGCTTTCTTTATTTTTCTGCCTCTTGTACTTCCTCTGCTTGAACATCTTTAATCTTGATCTTAAAAGGAGAGCTCACCTTACCCTTACCCTTAGGATCTTGTTCAACTAACTCCTCAGAAGTGGAATGAGCCTCCAAGTCTCCCATTAAATCATAAGTGCATTGCACACCTTCACTTTCCAGTTCCCACATCTTATGCTTGAGCCACAACTTTGTATATTTAATCACCAGAGTCATAAGTTGCTCTAACTCTATTTTCGCTTCCTCCAACCAATCTATTTCTCCCACTGGTTTATCCTTCACTGCCTCATAATCATGGCCCTAAATCAAATCTCCATCATCTTCAACTTGATCTGGAATGACCTTCACATTATATAGCCAAACCAAGTTAATAGGTAGCTTGGAAAACTTCTTTCTAATCTCAAATTCATCACTGCAATTGGCCCAATAGTCCTCTATATCATCCCTATGACTATATTCTTTGCTGGCCTTCTTCTGTGCTTCACCAGTCCTATCAAATCTAGATCTCTTGGAATGAAAAGATAAGCCAAGAGTACTCATTTCTTCTTCAGAAGCATAGGCTGAATTAATTGAAGGGCATGCCTCACTAGTGCCTATCCTCAGAGGAAAATCTCCACCAAATCCAGTCTTATGCTTATCCTTCTTCACAATTGCATCAAAATCACATATTTTCCTTGTGACCTCCAAAAGGATAATGTGATATGTGGGATACCTAGGAATTCTGTATGGAGCCCTTTGACAACCATCTATCCTTATATATGAAAAGGTGGGAAACTGTATGAACCAAGCCCCATACCTTTTGATTAGCTCCTTGGCATTGTCAAATATTCTTACATGCTCTGCACCTTGGAGCAACCTAGTGATGTACATGGTGAATGCATCATTCACCCTCCTATAGCTTGAGTTACCTAGTTGTAGCTGTGGATAAACCTCATAAATTACATCTTGTCCAAACACACCCCTTGTACTTAGTCCTTTGTATGGATGAAATCTTGCAAGTGCATAAACCAAGTAGGAGGTCATTGTGAAGGTCTTCGTCTGTAGCACATTACACATATGTTCATGAATCATGGCACTTATAATGCCTGCCCAATGATAATTAACATTCTGATCCATCCTCATAATGACATGGTACATCCAATTCTCAAATACTCCTGCACTCTTCAACCCTACCACCCTACTGAGAAGGGTGATAACATCGTATATTCCTTCTTGAATTTAGCTCTGAATAGCTGCTTGGGTAGCTTGGAAAAGTGGGACTCAGGCTTCTCCAACTAGGAATTGATACTTGTTGGGACTTGATGGTATCTTCCTCATAGAACTTCTTTGCCATATCCATATCAAAAGCCACCACATGAGACCTATCTGGCATGTCAAAGGTTTGGGCTATAGACACAGGATTTAGATTTGCCACAATTCTTCCTTGGGGACCAACTATCCTTTATGTACCCCTGTCGTAGTGTCTGGCACATTCAAGCACCAATTCATAACATTGCACTATAGGAGGAAATCCAGCTACACGTGCCAACCCTAATTCCAATGTCCTTTTGGCCAGCAAAGGAAGGTTTTGTGCTACCATCCTTGTCTTGAACTCTTCATAATCCCACAGTCCAACATTTGTATCAGTTACTTCTGACCAGATGGAAGTCAACTTGCTCTCAGGGATTCTGATCCTTATATCCATCTTGATTCTTTCTGCCTCAGAAATAGAAGACCCTTCTGCACTTGGATCCATCACTCTACCCTTGGTTCCAGTTGTCACTGCCTTACTCGACTCGGCCTGCATTCAACAAAGAAACCATAATAAAGATCACATGAAACACAAGTTAATTAATAAAAAATAGAATATTCATCCTCAATATAAGTCCTAAGATAAGCAAAATGCTCTAAAACCTCATAAAAATTAATCATCTCAAAGTTTGGGTTTTCAGTCCTCCCACGGAATCTAGGCCAGAGAGGAATTTCAAAAAATTCCCAGCCAGGCGGATTTTAGCGAAGTAAACATAAAAGCTTCCAATAATCATTTAATCAACTGTCATTAACTAAGAAACAACATGATACATCCTTAAATAATTCAAATTGATCATACAATGCATAATCACCAGTTAATAAATCATGCTACCTCTCAATTCTTCATTTTCAACAAAGTTTCAGAGAATTCCGCCCAGGACGGAAATCCGCAAAAACAACAATAGTCTATGAATTCCGGGAAGATGAAGGAACAAAGGAAATTTCAGTAAAATCTGGAGGGAACGGAAATCCGCAAAGCAGGCATAACTCTGGATTATTGCACATTTTGGGAAAACAAAGAGAAAATGGAAAGTCAGGGAATTCTGATAGTTAAGGAATTCCACGAAGACTTTGAAATACCAAATGCCAACATTTTCTCACGAATTCACTCAAATTGATCGAATGATCACAAATTTGAGGATCCTGGGCTTGCAACTAGCTTGATTTGAACCTCCTATAGATCATCTATAAATTTGAGGTTCGTCCTAAAGTAAATTGAGAGGAATTGGTGATGCCCTAGGCACGAAACCCTAAAATTCCGCCTTGAATGCACATGATAAGCTTGGGCTCAGCTTATTCGCCTTGCTAAGTTTTCAAAAAGTTCTTTATGGCCTACACAAGCAAGCTTCCCTATAATGAAATAAAAAACAAGCTCACAAACTCACCTAGGGTCATCACTCTAACAGAGTCGAATAACCCTAGCTTCAAGATGTTCAATGCCCAAACATGCAGGAATTCAAACAAAAAGGATGAGTTGAGAGATTCATGGGATTTTATCTCATCTTACCCTTGAGTTGTTGTAAACCCTCTTTTTGTGGAATTATCCTCTCCATAGGTTGTGGATTTAGGAGAATTACAAATAGCCTTTTAGTGGTTATTAGGTAGAA
Organism: Sequoia sempervirens; assembly: GCA_007258455.2. NCBI lineage: Eukaryota > Viridiplantae > Streptophyta > Pinopsida > Cupressales > Cupressaceae > Sequoia > Sequoia sempervirens. Next base: position 72,551,080 of record VDFB02000003.1, on the reverse strand, counting down.
TTAGAAATAAATAAAAACAAAACCCAAAACAAACAAAACTTATAATAGCCTGAATGAAATATTTTCAAGGGCTTAAATAATATTCTAAAATATGTAAATAACCTTAAGTGGTTATTAGTTGAATATTAAATGAAACAAAAACAACCCATTAACAAAAAGCCCAAGAATGTATAGGATAAGGTCTTAAACAAATTTAAATGTTTTATTTAATGGGGCTGTTAATTTTTTTTATTAAAAATGGGGGATTTGTTTTGATTTTTCCCTAAAGGGGGAAAATTACAAGTTTTTTTGGTTTTAGCTCAAATGGGAAAATTTCATGTATAAAAAGGAGTGCTAGGAGGCATTCCATCATCAACACATTCTTGGATCCCAATTTTCCAAGTGAGAGAAGAATTTGAGGAGGAATAACAGATTTTTGATGTAATAATGCTCTGATTCTGTAGCAGAGCCTTTAGGCAAAGTCTTTTTCTTGCTCTTTGTAAATTAGTCTTGTGGCTTTGAGAGCCTTTATGCAAGGTGATTTGAGTGAGGAATTTTGTACCACGACTTTGTGGACAGGCTATAGAATATTGGAAAGCAGTTTCCAAGAGGCTCTTTTAGAGATTGTATTGCATTTGGAGCATTGTTAATAGATCGGTCACTCAGTTGAGATAGACTCAGAGACGTAGTCCACTCAGATGAACTTCATAATCAATCTTGTGCCCTCTTCTCTCTCTTTGTTTTGTGTTATAATTCTCTCTCTTTATTGTTCATGTTGCTCCATTATTTAATGTCTTTTTAGTTAAGCTTAAGGCATTAAGTATTTTTTCACCTTTATGCACATTCACTTTAGCAACGTTTGTCATAGATCCCTTCTGCATCAGATCAAGTGGTGTCAGAGCCTAGTTTGGCTAGTTTTGTAGAAGTGATTGTTAGTTAGCTTGCTAGTTTAATCAGTTTGTCAGTTTGATAGTTTGCTGGTTTTCAGTGTTAGTGTGCAAGTTGATAGGTGGACATTTGGAGTTCTGAAGTAGAGATGGCACCAAGAAAGGAGAATCATCTAGGGTGACATTGTCTCTGTCTACATCCATGGTGGATGATATCTTTTCCATGAAAAGAATGATTGAATAACTCTACTGGGATCATCGGGAAAGCTCTGAAAGGCTTCAAGAGCTTGAAGAAGCCAACCAACACATTCAATCAAAGAATGCTGAGCTCAGAGGGTTGCTTGAAGAAGCAAACAATGAGAAGAAGAGGCTGTAAGAGATGTTGCAAAAGGTCATGGAGGAGAATAACAGGAGAAGTCCTCTCATATCTGAGAGTGTTGGCATATGTGCATTTTGTCTACATTTAGAGGATACTTCCTCATACTCCCTGCTCACTCCGAATGATAGCTTGGAAGCTTCATCTGCATCAGTTCATAAGTTTGTTGAGGAAGAGGTGAAGGCGGTACCTAAATCCACTATCCCTGAGGTGGAGGTGAAGGTGGCACCTGAGGCTACGTTCCTTGAGGCAGAGGAACCTCAACCGACAAAGGAACAACCGACAAAGGAAAGTGCTTTTGGCCAGCTCCATAAGAGTTGGGAAAACCTATCATCTAAATAGTTGTATCAAATTTGTTTTGTTATTAGCTCATTAATAAATATCACATTGTGATTATGAGCTAGGTGATACAAGTAGACAGGGTTTTTGTAGTAAAATCATTATGCTATTTGCATGAAGTTGTAATTTCTTGGAATTGAGATTTTGAAAGGTTGTTTAAGCCTTATCTCATGTAATTAGAAAATAAAATGCTTGAAGACTTCTTTTTGCAGAAACAAAGGTTTTTGAAATTGAAGAGTGCTTAGTTGATGACAATTCTCGAGGTGAGAAGATGTCTCTTATTCCTATTTAAGGAAAAGAAGCACTTGATGAAATTTAGTGAAAGGCGGATAGATCTAGATTATCACTCCACATTGGGACTCAAAGTTGCAGAGAATAGCTGAGAAGTTGCTTGTATGTTCTCAACTTTAAGATTCGGTTTGACTCAATCGGTTGATGACTGTGGCTCCTAAAGGTCTTTTTCTATGGCCTTGTTGCTTAGGCAAACATAGAAAAAGTTGTATGGTGAAGCTTGTAATCAACTATTCTGAAGTACAAAGTTGAGAAGGAATGTTTTAGGCTGAGGCATAGTTTCCATTGCTCGTGCATTTTGCAAATGAGGAGGAGCATCATAATCATGCCCAATAAATTGGCTAGGATGGTATGCAGAATGAGAACCACCACCGTGGGAAGCACCGAGAGATAGGTTTATCATGCTCAATTTTCTTCTTGCTTTTTGGTATGTCAAGTTCCATTTTGAACTGCATCCTTTGAAGTCCTAATGTGGCCAAAATGTAAGACCCTAGCTGGTGGATGTGGCAATGTATGCTTCTTGATATTGTCGAAGTGTAAGACCCCTAGAGGGAAAATGGGATAGTATCAAGGCATAGCTAAAGTGTAAGACTCGTGGAGGGAAAACGCAAGTTCTGAAGCATGGTGGAACCAGGACCAAAATAAGAATTAGTTGTCGATGGTGGATCCAGTAGTAGCATTGCAGTGAAGCTTCGAAGGTGACAATAAAGTTGATCCGAGCTGATGGAGTCAAAGGTTCTACAAGACAACTTTTGGAGGACCAAAAGCTCTTTAGTGGGGAGGTTTGATCTAGGAGGATCTATGAACCTTGAAAAATCAATTGTCTCCAATGCTTGGGAAGTCAAAACCATGGCATAATGCTTGGAAGCATGATTCCAGTGCCACTTGAATCATCGAAAACGGATCCTGTACGCAAAAGTTACAACCGATCAAAGTTCGGTCAAACCAGGTGCAAGGGCCCGTCAGAAGGTGAAAAATTCCTACTTTTCTCACCATAAGATAAATCATTAAAATTTTGATGATAGGTGACAAAGTTTAAAATAAATGATTAATGCTTCAAATGGGTTGGAAGAAAACTCATGTGTTATTCATTTAAATTGGAAAAAAATGATTAATACTTGAAATGAGTGTGGGAAGCTCACGTATTATTCATTTAAATTGGAAAAAAATGATTAATACTTGAAGTGAGTGGAATTATCACATATTATTCATTTAATTTGTAAAAAGGGAAATTAGTTTTGGGTGAGAATCCACCTCACAACTATTTCCCTATTCTCAAGGAGGAGTTGAGAAATTCATGGGATTTTATCTCATCTTATCCCTTGAGTTGTTGTAAATCCTCTTTTTGTGGAGTTATCCTCTCCATTTACAAATAGCATTTTAATGGTTATTAGGTGGGATTAGAATTAAATAAAAACAAAACCCCAAACAAACAAAACTTATAATAGCCCGAATGAAATATTTTCAAGGGCTTAAATAATATTCTAAAATATGTAAATAACCTTAAGTGGTTATTAGTTGAATATTAAATGAAACAAAAATAACCCATTAACAAAAAGCCCGAGAATGTATAGGATACGGGCTTAAACAAATTTAAATGTTTTATTTAGTGTGGTTGTTAATTGTTTTTATTAAAAAATGGGGAATTTGTTTTTATTTTTTCCTAAAGGGGAAAATCACAAGTTTTTTTGGTTTTAGCCCAAATGGGAAAATTTCATGTATAAAAAGGAGTGCTAGGAGGCATTCCATCATCAACACATTCTTGGATTCCATTTTTCCAAGTGAAAGAAGAATTTGAGGAGGAATAGCATATTTTTGATGTAATAATTCTCTAATTTTGTAGTAGAGCCTTTAGTAGGTAAAGTCTTTTTCTTGCTCTTTGTAAATCAGTCTTGTGGCTTTGAGAGCCTTTATGCGAGGTGATTTGAGTGAGGAATTTTGTACCACAAATTTGTGGATAGGCTACAAAAGATTGTAAAGTAGTTTCCAAGAGGCTCTTTTAGAGATTGTACTACATTTGGAGCATTGTTAATAGATCAATCACTCAGTTGAGATAGACCCGGAGACATAGTCCACTCGGACGAACTCCGTAATCAATCTTGTGTCCTCTTCTCTCTCTTTGTTCTGTGTTATAATTATCTCTCTTTATTGTTCTTGTTACTCCATTATTTAATGTCTTTTCAGTTAAGTTTAGGCATTAAGGGTTTGTTCACCTTTATGCACATTCACTTTAGCAATGTTTGTCATAGTTCCCTTCCACATCAGATCAATGAGGAGGCTCCTCTATCTAATGTGGATGATGATGTTCCTATTCCCCATCTTGAAGATTGTAATTCTCTCCTCAAAGGGGATACTATTGATGTTTTCATGGATCCTAAGTCTTCTAAAATGGTGATTAAGATAGGAAAGTGCCTTTCTCTAGAAGAATCTAAGTAACATGTTGACTTATTACATTCTCACCCTAATATTTTCACTTGGTCCTATGAGAACATGCCCTGTATTGATGAGTTCGTGGTGGTTCGCAATATCATCCTAGGTCCCGATGCCAAGCTCGTTAAACAAAAGTCCAAAAGATGAATCCTAAGGTTGCACTATTAGTTAAGATTAAGATAGAGAAGATTCTAAAAGCAGGCTTTATCTGTCCTATCGATTACTTGCCTTGGATATTGAATATCATAGTCGTTAGAAAGCCTGATGGCTATATTCACATTTGCATTAAATTTCATGATTTTAATAAGGCTTCTCTTAAGGATGAATTTTCGTTACCTAATATTGATATCATCATAGACTCGGTCGTAGGCCATTCCTTGTTGTCCTTCATTGATGGATTCTCAGGCTATAATCAGATTTTGTTAGAGTAATAAAGTCATCACCTAATTAATTAATTAATCATTAATTAATTGGGTCACTTTATGCTTTATTACACTTAAGCTAAACTTGGGAGTGCTTTTATTTCATTATTTTCTTTAATTAATTAGTTGCTTTTTGTATAATTGAAGCCTCTAATATTACAACATGTTGTCTCATTCATTCCTATGAGGACACTTGTCATGTTCTAATCTAACCCTAATCTAGGGTTAGCTTTCATCCTTTTAATAAGGATTGATTCATTGTAATTGTAATTCATTATGTATGGCAACACATTCACAACGGTTGTTTACAAATTCCAGGTTATTTGCATCAATACAATTCTCAGGTTATTGAGCATAATCTTGCTTGTTGATCTTTTCTATTGTGATAGGTAATTGCTTGTAGGTATTTCATGGGAGGTGTGGATTGAATCAGTCAATTCCAACATGGTATTAGAGCCCATATCTACAACTCCCTATTCAATTTCTGGAGGGATCTGGCCTTGAGCAATTTTTTGGTGTATCGTGAAGCAAAACGGACATCGCCATCACGTCTGGAGCAGTTGAAAACCCTAAGGTCACTTATCATTTTGTCAATTTCAGAGTCAGGAGCAAAAAAGACAATTTTTTTTGGTTTTGAAGGTTGTACGGCCTCCAAAACCCGTGTTCATATGGTGATTTTTTCAAAAAAAAGAAAAAATAAATAAATTTCTTAAATTTTTGGGCGCTACTTGTGTAAACTAGGTCGTGCCACCAGTAGCGGTGATGACCACCACTCACTGCCACCAGTGGAGGCCCTCTTAAGTGGCACCCACCTCAAAAATCCACCAGTGTTTGATGCTGTGAAATATTCTCTATCCACCGGCTCGCTCAACACACAACCCCTGAGGGCTTATCTTGCCAGCTGCTAGTCCTGTGAGCGCCCAGGTGCTACAATCAAGCCCCCTACCGACAGTTAGCCCCAACGCCGGTCATATTAGCAACTGGGTGCTACGTCGAAGCCCCTGAATGCCACCACCTGGTCGTGCTTATGACCAGGGGCTAATTGTTTTTAGCCCTCTGAGCATCCTGAGGGCCTAATTGGGCTTTTTGAGTAATTTCGGTAAATCGGGTATAAATCGGGCATACTATCTCTGTTTTTTGTAAACGAGATATCATTGGAAAGGTGATTCTGAGCCTGATCTAGTCGTAATTTTTCCAAATTTTTCTCCTATTTCATTCTATAGGCCTCTAAATTCTGATCAACTATTTTTGCTTCTAGGGGCATATCTTTAGCATACGGTCTCCGTTTTTCGAAAACGAATAGGCGTTGGAAAGATATTCTAGTGCTCTACACATATATGTGATCCATTTTTCTAGAAAATTTACCAAGTATTTCATTTCTGTATCAGAAGTCAAATTTTCCCTTTTTGGTGTATTTCTCGGGAAATGTGCAAAAGGATCAAATTTTTCAGTACAAAGAATATAATTTTTGCATTGTGAGTTATATACTATTGTATTTTTCATCCCATTACTATATCATTCAATTTGAAAACATGGAAAAAGCTCAAAAAATTCTCCTTACACTATACAACTATTATGAGTGGAAGAAGAACATAGAGATTAGTTTGAAGACACTAGGGTTGTCAAGAGTAACCATGGGCATAGAGGTTGAACCAACAACAACAACAGAGAAGAGAAAATGTTTTAATAGATGTGATGAAGCTTTTGAAACATTATGCATGTCTATGTATCCTGATCTCTTATTTTACATTGAATCTTGCACCACACCTAACCAGATTTGGATCCAATTGGAGTCCTTGTTTGGTAAGCAAGATTCTTTAAGGGGTTTTTAGTCGAAGAATGAGCTTATAGGTCTGAATCCTAGAAATTTTAGCAACATCCTAGACTTTTTCACAAAAATTAAGTCTCTCAGATTACAGTTGTCACAGTGTGGTACTACTAAGCATGATTCACAGTTGATTCTTTCCATCCTTGCCAAGTTGGGCCCTGATTATTTAGTATTTGTTTCTACTTTCTATGCTACACGAGATGCACTTGGCACGAGATTTACCATTCACTTGATGATTTTGCTTCTTCTCTCACTCAAGATCAAGCAAAATTGGTTCAGATGGCTACTTTGAAGTTTTCTAGTTCACAGGCTCTAGTTTCCATTCAGAGTCCTAAGGAGAAGGCTTCACCTAGCAAAGAAAAGAAACATTAAAAAAACATGGGAAAGCAAAAAGAATCATCTTCACATTCATATTCTAAGTATTCACCCTCTTCCAAAGGGGGATCATCTAGGAAGGAGAGACCGACTTGTGCTTATTGTTAGAAGCAGTGACATGATGAGCATCGTTGTTATGCTAAGCAAATTGATCATTTGACACATCTTCTACAACATAACCATATATAGTTGCCATATTTTTTTTTATCTCACGGTCCATCACCTTCTTCCACATCACCATCACCATCACCATCTACACATATAGGTACAACATGTATTGCTAATGGATCTGATAAGATGAAAGGCCATGCCTTACATGCATTCACAGGTCTTCAGTCAGACAAATGGTTGCTTGATTCAGGAGCTTTCCATCATATGGCATCTTCACAGGATATGTTTTCTACATTTGATGCAAGCACCACACCACACATTCTACTAGGTAACAATACATATGCTAGTGTTAGTGGGAAGGGTACAGTTGCCATTAATGATGGTATCTTTTAGGAGGTACTATCTATTCCATCTTTGACAACCAATCTCCTCTCTGTCTACCAGATTACTCATAGTGGATCAGGGAAGATAATGGAGTTTGCTCCGGACTCAGTTTTCATTAGGGATTTGAACACTAGGAAAATTGTGGCAGTTGGCACTGTTGATCATGCTTCTAGGATTTATGACTTTTCTCATTTTACATATGAGGATCCACCATTACCTACACCTGATATTCACTCTCCACCATCGAGAGTACATATGGAGAAGAAGTCTGGTAACTTGAACTTTTGCATGCATTCATCCACCACAGTTCTTGAGACTCCTTCAAAGCTCCTTTCTCCTCCTCTTGCTTATTCAGAGATCATACCTATTGAGTAGGACACTGGTCATTCATTCTCTATATTGTCTGATGACTACTTGCTAGATATTGTACAACTATTTGCTGAGTCACACATTGTAATTATTCATACTAGTCATTGCCCCATTATTTATGCCTTTAGAGGTTGCATATCAAGAGTCTTCATATTTGTTTGGTCTTGGCATCATTTGTCTTGGTTCAGATACAATGATTCAACAACATCCTTTTAGGACATCCATCTTTAGGCTTCTTGGTCCTTCACTCTACACCGAGGTTCTTCAACATCGTCCTTTGGATTTGTTTCTTCCTAAGGGGAGGAACAATGTTTTCCATTCTTGGATCATTTTCTACATCCTACATCAAGCTTACACCATTGTGATAGAAGTTTCTTCATTGTGGGGGGGGCTTCTAGTCTCCTATTCTTTTTCCTATGGAGATTCTTATATATGTATTGACAAGATAGAAGTTTTCTTTGGGGGGTATCATGTTGTGATAGGTCGAAATAGAGCATTAGAAAGCAAGCAACAAGTTAAAAGAGTGCAAACAAAACAACTTAAAACAACCTACACCTCAAGATTAGCCTAAGTTGGAAACAAAACAAGACAAAGCCACAAAATGGAACTTTATACCTTGCGTTGAGTCGATCCTTTGGTTGGCCCTTCGATCTTTGACGTGTATGCTCCTTGGATGGCAAGATACGAGCTAGATGAGGATGTGAAGATGAGTGCAAGTGGGTGAAAATGTGAAAATGGCTAAGTATAAGATGAGAAACAAAACTGCAAGAGTTTGGCTAGCACAAATGATCTCCCTAAAATGAGAAAAAAGAGGGGGTATTTATAGGATTTTTGGGAAATCCTAGGGGAAATGGACGGTCAAGATTGATCCACCAAATATCAAGATGTAGGGCTAAGGTGAGTTGAGAACTCACAAGCCCTCACATCTTGACATGTGGCATGTGAGATAGCCCTAAAAGGTGAAGTGGACATGAGGTGGAAGGAGGACATGACATGGAGAGGGGTACAAAGTACCTTAGGATTGGACAAGATCTCCTCATAAAGGAGGTCCTTGTCCCCATGTGGGTGAGAGGACATGTGAGGAATTAAAAATTCCTCAAATATTCTCATGGGAATGAGAGAATAAAAGAATAGATAGAGGACATGTGGGGAGAAGTGAAGGAATTAAAATTCCTTTTAGGTACCTTAAGGGGATTAAAAGATTGAATTAAAATTCACATGGGGAAGGGGATGCCTTGTCCAAAGGAGAAAGCCTTTAATAAGGTTGACTCAAGGGACATGTGCCATAAATAGGATGAGAGTGAGTTAGGCTAATCAAATGATTAAAGGTTGTGCAGAGGTACTCAGTTAGATGGACTAATGACTGATTAGAGGCAAGTGGGAAATTATGGAGGATGTGACCTTAATGATGATTAAGGGTGTGCACATGCTAACCCTGGTTAATTAGAAGAAGATGAAAATAATTAAAATGGATTAGGGACCAGCTTGCAAAAGTTGGAGGATGTGACCATGAGAGAGAAAGATGGAGTAAAAAATGAATTTTTAATTTAAAAGGGAATATGACTAAATTAAATAAGGAG
>VDFB02000003.1:71264157-71324853 GCA_007258455.2 Sequoia sempervirens | reverse complement strand
CAGCTAATCAATACAGAGACAGCCAAAGACAAGCTATCTGCACACCCACTGAGAACAAAAATGAGCACAGGCAAAAAACAATGGAGAAACAGCAGAAAAGTAGCACTTACTAGGACGAGGACCAAAGCTTAAAACTTCTGATCTGGCAACCAAGTTCGCCCAGTCAGTGGTCAAGGAATTCAGATTGTCATCCCAATCCGTAGCGCTCAGGATATTCTGATCCTTCAGTTTCTTCATCTTTTTCTTTTTTCCTTCCTTTTCCTCCTCATTCTTTCGCTTTTTGATTTCTTCTTGCAAGGTGTTGATGCTGAGACAGTTCTTTGGTCACCTTCACTAAGTTGTTCATAGCTTTTTCCACTTTAACCAGTCTGTTCTGGTACAGCTTCATTGTGCCGTACATATTGTCCCACCTTTCACTGCAGCTGTCACGGACTTTATCTTTGTCTTGCCCCTGTTCAAGGTAATTCATCCTGACTTTGAGTACCTCAATGGTGGCATAGATTTCATCAGCAGTGTTATAATCAGTGGCATTATCAAAAGCAGAAGGTTCTATGTCATCCCCTTTCAAATAGTTATTATTCAAAATCCTCAGACTTCACCTCCATCTCTTCTTTCTCTTCTTCTTCATTTTGATCAGGGTCGGTAAAAACTTCGGTTTCCTCAGAATCATTTTCTTGACCTTCTTTCTTAGACTCATGGTTATGAGAATCCAAGGTAATATCTTGCACAATATCCTTACTAACCCTACCCATGGCCCTGCTGTCTCAGTTTCTAACTCCTTTATCATACACAACAGCCTTAGCAAGCCTAGCAGATCTTCTTCCACCACTAGCTAAATTTCCACAAGACTTCTTTCTATGGCTTATATTAAATAAAAAAACTCTTAACATTTTTTGCCATTCCTCCTTGTGACAAGCAACTTCATATGATTTTATGAAGTACAAGTCACTTGAAAAAGCAAACTTTTACAATAGTTTATGCCAGTATGTTTGTCGGTACTAGTATTTCCAATCGGTCATTGAGCTATCAAAATGCAGTGCTCTTATGCAAAGAACAATCTTTCAGTTTCATAAGCATTGTTCAAAAACTTTAGTTGAGGATCTGCATAAGGAAATTATTGATTGGCTTAAAGAAATTGATGAGGGGAGGGGAAGACAGTTTCTGCCAATAAAGCTCACATGTTTAATGAATAAAGGTAAATGCTGTTTTCTAGGTCATGGCCAAGCTAGATGCCAATTAAATGTATGAAACCCCTTTTTGGAAAACAATGGATTAGCTTATGAGGACCTCTTTTTAGAATTTTTCTAGGGGATCTCTTTCCATATGCCTTATATTGTTCTACTTTTGTAATTGTTGTTGTGCTTTTTGTGTACAACAACATTAAGCATGTAGATTACACATTTCTCTCGAAAGGAACAAGTTCCCCAAGGCTTCAATTACCTGGTCAAGGCTGTCTGAGATAACTTTACCAAGGAGAGTTATATGTCTACAGACAAAGAGCCCATTCATACTCAAATATTTGCATACAGAGCTCTAACTTACTGATTTTAATCCACAGATTCTATTTCAAGGCTTAACAGAAAACATAAGATATTCAATTTTCAAACATGTCTGATAAACAGAGACTTCAATATATATCCAATTCAGCTCAAAGTATCTAAATTTATTTTTAATCTACCCATAAAATAACCAGTTCCAAAAAAATATCAAATGATTATGGGGAGGAAGAGAAAGGGTTCAGAGATAAGGCTATATGTTTGGTTTCCACCACTGGTTAGCAAGTGTCTCGAGTAAGAATTGAAAAAAACTGTCTTAGAGAAATCAGTTTTGAGTCAACTTTCACCTCAGACAATGCTATAGCTCCAAAGGGAAAACAATCAATAATGTGCATTCACCAAGCAACTGCCATAATCATGTGCAGATTGCACAAAGTAATCTTACAAAAGAAAATCTATTTCGTGCATGTTGCATTGATTACCTTTGTTTGATTTGTTTTCTCATAGACTGACTGTTTTGTTTTAGGGTCTCCATTATTTCTTGTTTTGATTTTGCATCATGATTGTATGCTGTGAAATCCGGCTTGAGTATCATTTATCATGTTACAATTCAAGGTTAGGTTCATAGTCATAGTCAGGTTCTCTGTTTACAGCTTGTGAGACAGTCTTCTCAGTATTTGAGTTCACAGAGTATAAATGATGATTGTCAAAAAATAAAATTAATCAGTGGGGTCCTAGGTGCTGGGCTTGCAGGGACACATGGCGGTGGGCAATAGATTACATGACAATCTCCAATTTGACTAAGTCATCAGTCTACATTCAACATAGCGTTAACAAAAAGTCATCTGATGCAAATCGGAAAACATATGGATCTGAAAATGGAACTAAATTGGATTGCACTAAATCTTAGATCTATGGGTTCTTTGGAGAGGAAGATAGGTTTCAAATATCACCTGAAGCTTTGAAAAGAAAGAAGATGCAAACTTATCCTTAATTGGGTTGAGACAAGTTTTAAGTTGGACCGTTACTTACAATTTTGGCTTTTTTTGGTGATGACACATGTAGGCACTGAAAGAACTTTGAAAACAACTTGATGAAGTTTCGGGGCACATGTCAAGTATCCACTAATCTGCTTCTTGGGCATCATAGGAATGGCTTTAAGTTAATATGTAGGGAAGTTGGGGTGCATGATCATGACACGTGTTGAGATGTAGGCCAACTCTAGAGGATGAATGCAAGAAAACAAGTCAAGTTTGGGATCAATAGGTGGCAAAGGATAGGGGCTTTGGAGCTTCTGATGATTGAAACTCCTTCACATCTCTTAAAAACTAATCCAAACTCTTGGGGTTATATGGTGTTGACACCTAGTAAAATAATTTGGTTAACTTCAAATAGATTAGGTTTTGTAGACCTAAGGACTCTAGGGATGACAAATGTTAAAAAGAAGGGTCTCCAAAGCTGTAATGCCCCCACTATTGGAGTGACCTCTTGGTGGTCATATTCTAGCCCATCCAACATTCCCGTGGGTTAGAGGGCATAATAAGGAGATGATAAGGAATAAGATTGTCTAGAAAAGTTAGAAGATGTTTCTAAAACAACTAGAATCTTCTAGAAAGGTTAGAAGATGTCTCTAAGAACTAAAATCTTCTAGAAAGGTTAGAAGATGTTTCTAGAAGAGTTAGAAGATGTTTCTAGAAGAACTAGAATCTTCTAGAAGAGTTAGAAGATGAATCTTCTAGAAGGGTTACAAGATGTTTTTGGAAGAACTAGAATCTTCTAGAAGGGCCAGAACCTTCTAGAAACTAGACCCTAGGGTGGCCTTGCCTTAAGGTCTTATTTAAAGGAGGCTAGGGTAAATGGGAAGACATGCTTGGTTTATGCTTGGTTTTATGCTTGGTTAATGTATTCTTTTGGAGAATTCAGGGAAGCTTTGGCTTTTCAGCAGGTTTGAGGACGAAAACCCTCAAGCTTGGAGACAGTGGATGGAAACCTATTGTCTGTTGGAGATATTATTCAAATATCTCACTTTGTGCTTAAGATTCAAGCTATTTCTGAGGGGTTGTCAGATTTGCAGTAGCTATTGTATTGCTGCAAAAAATAATTGTATCCGTAAGTTGCCATAGCTGATGTATTATTGCAACTATTTCTGAATAAATGCAAAAGCTGGATTATTTTTGCAGTTTATTATTGTGTTGGAATTTAATATCTTCAGAATAGATTCTACAGAAGTTTTTATTTTAAATCTGAAAATTTAGGGCAGGAAATTGGGGGGTTTTGAGTCAGATCTAGTTTGGCTCATTATAGTGGTATCAGAGCCAAGCTCCTGCCAGCTTGTAGTTTACAAATCGGAATTTGTTTCAGTTCTTTATTAGGTTACATTCATGGCTAGAATCAAAGACGGCATATTGCTACCTACTTTCCTTCTTGTTTCACCAACAAAGGAAAGGGTTTCAAATAAGAAAATTTCAAAGAGTCCAACTCATAGTTCACAACAATATGAAGATTCAGTACCAAGGAAGCCTAAGTATTCTAGAGATTCAATGAGATCAACAACTATAAGTTCAAGTTCATCCAAGAAGGCTAATGATAGAGTTATGGAAGAGATTATGAAAGGCATGAATGATCTCAAAAAGTTTTATATGCAATCCCAATAGCAATTGTCAACAAGTTTAATGTCAACCATCGTGCCATTTGCACAACAAGAAAAAGAAAAGAAGAATAAAGAAAACTCATTTGATGTATCTACAAGTGAAGTTGTTGAAAGCCTCCATGAGGAGTTTGAGAAGCAAGTTGACGCAAAGCATGAGTGTGGCATTAACATGGGTAACTCTAATGTTTGGGAGAATGGTACATCAGTTGTCATTGATCAGCCTATAGGTGAACCTAAGAAGGGCAAAAATCAATTAAGGAGAGAACAACGATGTTTCACATGTCAAGGTGTTTGGACACTTAGTCATGCATGTGGAAGCCATAAAGAAGATGAAGCCATAAAGAAGATGAAGCCATGTTCACAGTTTGACTTCAACAAGATGACAAAATGGGCAAAGAAGAATCACTCCATGCATCTGTGAGTGAGGGACACATGAATCTTCATGACAACAGTGAGGTTGAAGGGTACACTGATATGGAGATTGCTAAATCAGCAGTGATTGATCAGCAAAATGAAGGTATGGATTCTTTTGATGATCCATTAATGGAGCATAGCATTATCTCATCAACTTTGCACAATAATGGCAAGGAATCAAATTGTGAGTTGAGTGGCCTTGAAGGTGGAAATGTTAATTCACATGAAGATAGCACAAATAGGAACGATAATTCTGATTTTCTGATTACAAACAGCAGTCTAATACCTCCACATAATCATGAGGTGATAGGTAAATCACATGAAGATGACAATGTTATGGAATCCTCTAATGTTAGCATTGAAGTTTTGTGTGTTGAACATGAAGAATGTATTGTGAATTCAAGCTGCAAACAATCTGATTTTGTGCATCACGGCATAGAAGAGGTTAAGAGGATGAATAGCGGGTGTAATGAGTGGTTGCAAAGAGCTAGAAGAGCAAAGATGTTGGCTGCTCAAGCAAAACAGTGCCTGCAGGATATCAAAGAAAAATTCAGCCACATGGACCGTGGAAGGCAACAACTAGGTACTTTCCTTCATCAAACTTCCAAACTTCAAAGGAACGAACATTCAGAAATTGAAGATAATGTGCATGATATTTATGGAGCCACCATTGACAAGTATGATGCAAATGTTGATTTCATGATCTTAAACAATGATACATTGTCTTCACATGATTTTGGTAGTTACATGGTGATTGAAATGCTTCAAGGGGGTATCATTGGTAAGAGGCTTTATCTTTTTGATCTCCTATCTTTCATGAATAAGTATGAAATAGGGATGATAGATCCAAGGTACACAAGAGGTATGGCTTTGCATGGTGGTTTTATTATTCCTTGCTTCATGAGATCATTATTATTGGGAGGACACATGAATGTAAAGTTTTGATTTCAGCTAAGGCATTTTGTCTTAGAGAGTTGACTATAGAGACTAAGAGATTGCCGAACAAGAAGATCCTACAATTTGATAATGTTTGGTTTGTCATGGATACACCATGGAGTTGGATAGAAGCAAAAACCATACCAGCTAAGGAGGTGAAGGTATGGATCGGTTTTGTGACAGCTATGGCAGCTAGAAGAGCACATAACTTTCAGCTGGGCACACCTCTTAGACCAGCACTCTTGGTGGAGCAACCTATCCGTGGAGAAGTTACAAGGAAAGGCAAGGAAGGCACCTTAGAAAGCTATGATCACAGTTTTGATCTTCTTAATACGGACAAGCACGAAAAGCACCCAGATTTGTGGGTACTTGACGGGAGGTTTGTTTTTGAGAACAATCCTAAAACTTCATGTCATGCACATGAGTTGAGTCATTGGATTGATGAGACACCTCACTTGGTGAGCCAATTGAAGGCTCAATTCAGATTTATGAGAGAAGAGTTGGCGTATATATCCCATGGGGTAGCAAGGGATGATGTTGGCACAATTAATCTCAACTCGGATTTGAAGAAGTCCCTTTGGACTTTTGCATCCTTGGATAGACATCATGCTGTCCTAGTTTCCAGACCTGAGTTCTTCAAGAAAAACATTGCATTAATCATTATGGACAACAGTTCTCTAATCGGTACAGCTAGTAGCCTTGAGAAGGGAAGTATGATAGCTCTTGGGGAAAGCTTTCAGTATGGCACACACCTTGGGACAACAACCTATGATAGCATCTATGAAGGCGAACTCGAGAGGTACAAAACAAAGGTGGGTTTCATGATGATAATTAGCCAATTTCTATCTTCTCATGGTCTCATTCATCTTGTTGGAATGCAAGAATGTATGGTGAGTATTGAAGAACCACGTTGTACACAAGTGTTGACATCAAGTAGTACTAGTCTTTGTATCATAACATCATCATTCTTTGATTATACATGGAGAGGATATATGGTATATAAAGAAAACATCACAGAGCATGTAGAAGACAGTAGTACTTCATGTTTGTACCATTGGGTTTGAGTTACATTGCAAAGATAGAGGGTTATTCTACTTACTTGAGCAAGGAATTTTCAGCCCTAGT
The DNA here is from genome assembly GCA_007258455.2 of Sequoia sempervirens. NCBI lineage: Eukaryota > Viridiplantae > Streptophyta > Pinopsida > Cupressales > Cupressaceae > Sequoia > Sequoia sempervirens. The sequence goes on along the minus strand of VDFB02000003.1, from coordinate 71,318,232 downwards.
TCATTGGGTTAGAATTCTCACTTTGATGATAGATGGTTGTTTCATACCATTGATCACAAAGATTTCAGTTTGGTTCTTCAAGATAGCAGTTGATTAGAGGATTTGGAAAGTTTGGGATCATCTTTTCTTTGTTGAAGGTTGGTATTGCGATAAGATTCCCTCTTCCTTTGACATTGGAGATACTTATTGCATCATTGCGAGTGGGATTATCAGCAGTATGTGGTGGATGAGTATGATTAATTATGTACCTAAGATGATCATTCTTCACACCCATGAGAGTTCGTTCCCACATAGATGGACTTTCGACATTGGTTATGGTAATTATATAAAGCATCTCATTATGGGACTGATTTTAGACAATTTGGAGCAATGTTTGAGGGATGGCTTGACAATGCAACGAAAGCTAAGTTCATAGAGCAACAAACCAAGCTTCATGATAAGCAAAGGTCTTATAGTTTTGAAATTGTAGTTGTTGTCGATCAATTCATTCATGAAGGTATTGATTTTATTGATGACACTAATAGTGGATCAGCCACTCATGAGTTACCTTTGGTTAGTGATGAAGGCATCTACGATATATCTTTGGAGTTGTCACCTATTCCCTATGATATGACAGCTGTTCATTGGTATGATGGTAACATAATCTTCATGGATTCTTTATTGGTAAGTGGCTCCCCTGTTTGGGTTTCCATTTCACTTTCAGATTTAGCATGGTTTATAACAGCTATTGAGTTGCATGGGGGTGCGTGGAGACATGTCTACTTGATGGGCATTGCATATGAGGTGAATTTCCTTATTATACATGGGTATGATGATACCATTGACATCATTCTTAATGTTGGTTTGAGTTACAACAGTGGTATTTGGTGGCCTAGTGAGTTGACATATGTACGCACGAGAGATTTGAGCACCATGCTCTACGTTGATACTTTTGAGACTGACATTGGACAATCTTATCAGAAGATGGTTTCTTCTAAGCTCTGCATGTTGGACCCTAATGTTGTTCCAGCCTCTTTTCGAGAGATAGATGGTGTTCATGATGGTACTCTTCTTACTCTTGGAAGTAAGTTAAGATACTTGCAGTTACTAACTGATAGAGGTCTTGTTGACATGGTTGCAAGGGGTAATGATGATGTTGTTACAAGACCAAATCAGCCTATTGTGAGTTGTGTGTCTTTCAATGTAGAGGTTACCAGAGTGGCACAACGGAAAGCGATAGGTGTTGGATTTCCAATTTATTCATGGGATCCAGGGGTAGTTCGCTTATGGATAGTGTGGATGCATGAGATTCATCTCTGCAGTTCTTGGATGGCAAAGCTAACTAAACAATAGATGGTAGAGATCCTTGTGCACAATTTATATAGAGACGATTTTTAGAACTGGGATCCAAGAGTTTATTGGTTGGACAATTGGCTTCATAGCTTGATAGGGCTTGACAGTGATAGGTGCTTCAACTGTATACAGAGGATGCTGGTTGGAGTTCTTTCTAGGATCATTTGGGATCTGGGTGGTTGGTGGTCAAAGACAGATGATTTGTTCTTCAAATATCAGATGCTGTGGCAATTGAGAGATATTGTGGTAGCGATTGCTTGAGGACAAGCAATCTCGGGAAGGGAGGATTGTAATGTCCCCACTATTGGAGTGACCTCTTGGTCGTCATATTCTAGCCCATCCAACATTCCCGTGGGTTAGAGGGCATAATAAGGGGATGATAAGGAATAAGGTTGTCTAGAAAAGTTAGAAGATGTTTATAGAAGAACTAGAATCTTCTAGAAAGGTTAGAAGATGTTTCTAAGAACTAGAATCTTCTAGAAAGGTTAGAAGATGTTTCTAGAAGACTAGAATCTTCTAGAAGAGTTAGAAGATGTTTCTAGAAGAACTAGAATCTTCTAGAAGAGTTAGAAGATGAATCTTCTAGAAGGGTTACAAGATGTTTCTAGAAGAACTAGAATCTTCTAGAAGAGTTAGAAGATGAATCTTCTAGAAGGGTTACAAGATTTTTCTAGAAGAACTAGAATCTTCTAGAAGGGCCAGAACCTTCTAGAAACTAGACCCTAGGGCAGCCTTGCCTTAAGGTCTTATTTAAAGAAGGCTAGGGTAAATGGGAAGACATGCTTAGTTTATGCTTGGTTTTATGCTTGGTTAATGTATTCTCTTGGAGAATTCAGGGAAGCTTTGGCTTTTCAGCAGGTTTGAGGACGGAAACCCTCGAGCTTGGAGACAGTGAACGGAAACCTATTGTCTGCTGGAGATATTATTCAAATATCTCACTTTGTGCTTCAGATTCAAGCTATTTCTGAGGGATTGTTAGATTTGCAGTAGCTATTGTATTGCTGCAAAAAATAATTGTATCCGTAAGTTGCCATAGCTGATGTATTATTGCAACTATTTTTGAATAAATGCAAAAGCTGGATTATTTTTGCAGTTTATTATTGTGCTGGAATTTCATATCTTTAGAATAGATTCTACAGAAGTTTTTATTTTAAATCTGAAAATTTAGGGCAGGAAATTGGGGGGTTTTGAGTCAGATCTAGTTTGGCTCATTATAAAAGCTTATGATGATCAAAGCTGCTTCTCATCTTCGAAGGATGAAATTGATTAGGGCTTTGGGGATTGTGCAAGAATGCCACTTGTCATCATTAGAGGGCCTTTGGAAGGTATGGATAGGGACAAATGCAACTTACAAAAACAATCAAAACTGTGACTTACACTTATGAAGTCAGTAACATTCTTTCATTTGTTATGAAGAAACGCAAAGATTCCTTTTTTCCAAAGGATCAATAACATTTTTGTTAACATAACCAACAACAACTTTTTTGAGTTAAATAAACCTTAAGTCTTGTCCATATGAAATCCTATGCAACATTTTTTTGAGCATAAATGATCACCTTTTTAAAATCTTCCCTGTACATACCATAAAAAAAAGAGATGCTTGATGGTTTTAGTTTCATTACAAAGAAAATACAATTTCTACATTTATTCTTGATTTGAACAAACAAGTAGCTTCTGAAACACAATCACTCATTTGTTGCAAGACTTCATTGGCTCCATATAGGAAGACCAACAAGTCTTGGCAAATCTTAATGCCCAAGTTCTATATATGAGTCATTGAGGCATCCTTTATTGCTTGGGTCATAAGGGAAGCTTGGGAAGTGGGCTCGCTTATCATACAATTCTTTAGCAGGTTTTAAATTGAATGGTGTCATCATAAACTTCTAAGAGGTGATGAACAATCCAGTCAATATTTTTGGTATTAAAACTCTATAGAGTATTGTGATTACATGGGGATTTTTCATCTTTGAAAGACCTAGTGGCATGCATTATCTCATCTAAATTGATATTTCCTTATAGCTTATTTACTTCATTTTCGGAAGGTTCTTTGCAACCACTTCAGCACAAATGTGTCTATTTCCTAGCGTATGCTTGGAGAAGATGTGTTTTTGAAAAATTTCTGCATAAAATTAAAAAAGACTTGATTGACTTCTTAAGGATCAGATGAAATCCTCCATCCCATGTACTTTTCCTTGCTATATGTTGGGAAATAATGTTAGTGTTCACATGGGTTAGAATACTAATTTATGTTATGTTAAAACAAAAGTGAGTTATAGTAACAACTCACCTAACTATTCTAGGTGTGAGAAGAATTTGTTGGAATTTGTTCTAAACACAACACACATAGAGATTGATGAGTGAAAATAGGAGGGAGAGAAGAAAGGTGGTTGAACAACCCACCTAGATTTAGTGTGAGAGTTTGGTGGAGTTGTTATATGAGTTAGACAACTCTTCATATATATATGTAATTCGTATTATTGAATATGAGAAGTCTGATTGAAGAATAGTATTATATTTGTGTGAACTTATTTATTTAGCTTTTATAATTTATGCCCAAATTCTCTTATATGGTATCAGAGCTGGGCGTCCTAAAATATTTTTCATTGTTAATTCAGTAAAATCACGATTTCTCTCCCAATTCTTAATGAAAAAATAAAATTTCAAAATGTTTTGGAAAGGTTAGATAGAGGAGGACAAAACCCAAAAATGTTTTGATTATATATTGCATGATGAAAGAGCAGTGCTGCATGGAAAAGGAGGGATGCAAATGTAATTTCAGCGTGCAGATAGACAGAAATGAAGGAAGAGAAGCCATAAGAAATCTTTGCTTTGCCATGCACATTTGATTTTGAGACGATGTATCAGTTAATAGCTAGCCATAAGGGAGGCAACACCATATAAAAGTTGATATCAAAATTCTTTAGGCACATTTCAGAGATCATGGTAAATTCATCAAAAGTTTAATTCAATAGAGTGAAAAATATTTTTGGAATTGATTTTATATTTATACGTAGTTGAAATATTTATTAAAAAGTGGAAGGGAGGTTAATATTATTTGTAGAAGTGTAAATCATTTCAAGGTGCATTATTGGTGGAGCCCGACACCTTTGATTCTCTTTTGATTAAGGGGGTAGTCATGGATAAATTAAGTTTGAAATTTTAAGGTAGAGAGATTTTCTACATGGCAAATATAGATATAGTTACAGCTAATAAAAAAAGATCTTTGGGATGTTGTCATACCAAACTCAGTCTCATCACAGAACTTGCTAAGTGGAATATCAAAAATAAAAAAGCATTGGGGACTATTGGCCTCGACTTGTCAAAAGCATACCCACACCATGTAGATTTCATGAAATCTGCAAAAAAGATTTGGGAGTCACTAAACAAGCTTTTTGGATCTGAAGCAGATAGGGCCAAGATGACATTGAAGCAAAGATTGTATGGATTGAAGATGGGTAAGATACAAAAATGGCAAATCATGGAGTTTCTCTCCCTACTAAATCAGTTAGCTAGCATTAATGAAAAGGTAAAGGATGATGATGCAAAAGCAATACTTTTGAATAGTATGCCTAAGAGTACGTCTAGTATGGTGTTTACATTAAGCAAGGTAAAAGGGAATAATCTGTACTCTACGTGATCAAGATGAATGCTCAGAATCAGAAGAAGTATTATATGCACAAAAAATGGGTAAGTACAAATCAAATCATGTTCCTCCAAAAGGAAAAATCAAATGTTACTATTGTAAAGAAGTAGGACATGTAATTTTGAATTGTAAGAAGATGGCACAAGATCTACTAGATGATAAACTAGATCAAAATTCTTATTTGGCTAAAGAAACAAAAAATGGAAGAATATGCAAAAGATGAACTATCTTTCCCTAGTGATGAAGAGTATCTATTTTAGATAAATTTAAAATGGAGGTTGGAGGCATTGGAGGAAGGAGGCTAAGTAACACCTCCCATCAGCCACTAATGATGAGGTTGCCTTTTGTATTAGTGGTATTTCATTTCGTTGTTGTGTGAGATCCTCTGATTGCTAGACTTCTTGGAAGTGTGATCGGTTGGTGATAAGTTCATTGGAAGCGAAAGCGGGATAAGTTCTCGTATGTAGGTGATCATGTGCAACGAGATCCAAATAGCGATATGTAGACCTAAAAGTATGCATAGGCATATGATTCTGTTTTCAGTTCACTTGATCTACTTTCTCACCATGTTAGGTGTTAGGAAATTATGTTAGTGTTCACATGGGTTAGAATAATAATTTGTGTTATGTTAAAACAAAAGTGAGTTATAATAAAAACTCATGTAATTATTCTAGGTGTGAGAAGAATTGGTTGGGATTGTATTTAGAACGAATTAATATTATATTATAGTTTGAGCATAAAAATGTAAGTGAGTTGTTAGCACAACTCATATAGAGATTGAGGAGTGAAAATAGGAGGGGAAGAATAAAGGTGGTTGAACAACCCACCTAGATTTAGTGTGAGTGTTTGGTGGAGTTGTTATAGGAGTTGGACAACTCTTCACATATATATATATATATATGCATGTAATTTGTATTATTGAATATGAGAAGTGTGATAGAAGAATAATATTATATGTGTAAATTTATTTATTTAGCTTCTATAATTTATGCCCAAATTTTCTTATACTATGTATGGCCTTCTAGATTTTGATAAAGAATCTAGACCTAAGTTACCGATCTTGGTGTTGGTTTGGGTTTTTGGGCTTGGTTAATTTTTTTGAGGTTGGGTTCATCTATACAAAAACTTATATAATAAAAGACCCATGTATTAACATTTTGTTAAAAAAGAGAGGACATTTGTGATGTCTCACAGAAATGAAAATCGTTGTCTGATTTTGGTAATATTCCCAGGAGACTACTAAAAATTGTTGTGGAAAGGGTAAAATGATTTCTTTTCATCCAAGATTTGTGATGTCTTCCATTGAAATGATTTCTTTTCATCTTAGTTGTGTTCTGATAGTGCTTTGCAACTAAGCAGCCTCCATAATATATCAGTTCAAACTGCTTAGAAAAGTTGTTTTCTTTTCATAAATGCCTTTAAGGTTTACAACTAACCTCACATTGCACTATCTCGACAAGATTTAAATGAAATTAAATGTTTTTGTATTGTTAATATTAGAAACTAAATTTGCTGCTGTGAGAACATCAAATTAAATAAAACCTTATAAAGATAAATTTCCTCTTTCCTACTCAAACTAAGTGAAATAGGATGAGAGTGGGGTTATAACATACTAATTGACAAAAAATTGGAGTACAAAATTAACAAATTCAATCCAGAATTTTAAATAGAAGGGAGGTAAGCACTTGGCACCAAAAGATGAAGCTGACTACCTAGGACGCGGAAACAATGCGTGGATGTCTACACGACGTGTTGTAGTCCAGGTCACACGTAGTTCAGGTCACGTGGGACCTAAACTATTGCAAAATATAAATTCCCAAATGGAAATCTGCTTTTTCTACACACAAAGGATGAAACGCCAACATAGCAATAGCAATATTCCAAAATATGCTAGAAATAATGATAATGTTGAAACAATGCTATATGAATAGGAAAACAAAATGGAGATGGGAGAAATGAAACCAAACCTTCATGCAATTGTAATCTTCAATAAACTGTTAGCTAAGAGGAGTAGGAAGGTTTGGGGTTGCTTAGGAGTTTGTCACAAATGGGTCAACCATATTTTGGTCTTTTGATCTCCACAAGCAGTCGATGATAAAGAAGCAATAGAAATGCTTGTGCTTTTAGCCTTAAGTGTATCTAGAACTAGAGCAATAAATGAAATGTTGAGTATCACCCCTAGGTCTACTAAGGACAATAGACTAGTATGTATATTATGTCAAGTGGAAATGAAAATCCGACAAGTGCCAAAAACACACAAATGGATTCAAAAATGCAAATGGAAAATGGAAATAAAGAAGGCCAGAACATAAATCACCTCACAGAAAGAAGAGAAATGAAAATCTACAAAAAACAGAAGCAAGATGTCCTCAAAGGTGCAAGAATGCCAAGGAAACCCAAGCTAGATAGTAGAGTGCTCAAGAAAGCCTTCAATATGCTAATATTGTTGGTGGATTAGACGAGAGCTTCCAAAAAAGCCAAGAGTTGCAAGAGAGAGCTTCAAAGTTTGATAGATTGAAAGATTGGTTGAGAGATTGCAAGAGATTCCAAGAGATAGATTAAAAAATGGAGATTGGAGGAAAGATAGAGAGGTTAGGAACTCCAATTGGTTGTTGTGATTTGACCTAAGTCGGTTACAAATCTTGGCCGCTCAAGAAAAGGTGGCAAAAGTGCACGAAAACAGTTGCTGTATGAAAAATGTCAAAGGATGCTAGCACGTTGCATGGATGTCCATGCATTGTGTTGGCATCCAAGCACAATACGTTTCTAATACCAACTGAATTTAATACCTTTGGTTTTTCTCATACATTACAACAGTGAGTCTGTCACTATTTATTAGTTTTCCAAGAGAAGGCTTCACATTTGTCTTATATCATTTAAACTACCTTGGCTCTCCCCCTGACTGATGTGAGAATCTTTTTCATTTTGGAAGCTAAGCAAATCTCTCATTACAGTCCTCAGAGCATATACATAACAAAGTCCAATTTAATAAAGCAATGATTCAAAATGATCCAGTTGGCCTTATTACAAGCAGAGCACCCTTTTCTTCAATTCTCTCTGTTCAATTCAATAAAGCAATGATCCGGTCAGCCTTATTACAAGCAGAGCATCCCTTTTCTTCAATCCTCTCTAGTCAATTCGATAAAGCAATGGTCCAGTCAGCCTATTTACAAGCAGAACATCCCTTTTCTTCAATTCTCTCTGTTGAAAACCTTTTTTAAAAGAATTACTAAACCCTCTCTAACTCTATCATGGCTAGGGCATATTTGTATAGCATCATGCCAATTGCATTTATAACTGTTCTAGTTTATATCCAGATGATTTTTGGTAACACACATAAATTGATATATTGTGGACCCTTTCTGAACATTCACCCAGCTATTTTCCTACCCTGAATGCCAACTTTGTTGTATTCAAAATGAAAGCTTTTAATTGATTTTGTGAGGGGTTTGAAACCCATAGTTGGGTTGACAATCTGTGCTTCCTGCTGTTTCATTGGGTTTTCTCTTTCTAACATCCATCAAGCCTGGCTCTGCACTGTCCTCCAAAGGATTTTCATTAAGCATCTGACTAAAACCCAATACTTGGGATGAGACAGCTTGTGCTTTCTGTGAATCCTTTGGGTTTTCTCTTTCTAACATTAATCCAGCTTGGCTCTGCACCACCTCCTCCAAAACATATTTCTTAATCATCTGACTACGTATTCTATGCTCACACTATTTGCTAAGACATGCTTTCGTTTGTTTGTTACCTATGTCCTCTCACTACTACACGTGTGCACAACAGACAGTGGAACAACTACCTTACTGTAGTAACACTTCGTGCCCTTATTTCTGATGCTGATTTTTTTGTTTTGTGTGTTTGATGTTTAATGAGGGTTTTCTACTTTTTTTTGTGTTTTCTTGAAATATTTGCAAGGAAATAAAATGCAAAAACATAAAAGAATACAAGCAACTGCGATAATAACTCCTCCACTATATATTTATTTGATCATTATTCAATAGAGCAGGTTATTACAATCATACCCGGATTAATTTGCAAACATGCAGCTGCTGTTCACAACTTCAGCCAAAAAAACAAACTCATAACAGGTCCAAATCTCCTTCAATATGCTGCCTTTGAACCATAGAATCAAACCCTTGGTGCACGGGTACTGTAGCGCTACTATTCACGTCACTGTAGCAGCAAACATATATTTGATTTGCAAATGATTAATTAAATCTTAATCTTCCACAATCTTCAGATCTGCAAACATAAAACCTTGAAACCCTTGAATAATCTTTGTATTCCTTCACCAATATGCTCAAATAGAACACTTGAATGATGCCCTCCAAAAATACCAAATTCAAACTGTTTCAAATGGCTGCAAACATTGAAGAAGAAATGTTCTCCAATGGCACGAGGATTGAAAACCCTTGGCTTCCTTTTCTCAGACAAACTTCATCAACAACACAACAATCATCATAATGAAGCCTTGTACGATTTTCAAGAGATAAATAGGCTTCTCACATTAGGGTTCAATTTAACCCAAAAAGCTCCTCTTTTTCAATTTTGAGATGAGTAATAATATTACTTTTAAGCTCCTCTTTTTCAATTTTGAGATGAGTAAAAATATTACTTTTAATTTTCATTTAAGTTTCAATTGTTGGTGCATAAATATTATCATTTAATTTAATTGCTCAATTGGCCCCAACTAATGAGAACTTGACCCTTCACTTAAGTCACTTAAGTTATAATATAAAATTATATTATAACTTAATAATATAAGCTCAAAACTATTAATATTTATTTTAATCAAATAAATATTAATATCTCCATTATTACTCAACATTTTTGCATGCCATCAGAACTGGGAGTTGGCATGAGGAAACTGCATATGACCATACCCCCTTACTGACAATAGTAGGGTTCCATCTCTAGCATCTTTGACTTACTATAAATAGCAAGTTCTTCATACAGAGTCTTGTAGACCTCAAACGAACACCAATCCTGCATAGCTCTGACTACTGAAGAATCTACATCCCTAAATGGACCCTCTATCTAATCTCATTAGTCTACCAGGATCGCAATAATAGGCTAATCTACTAAATACAAATGTCTCACTTTGGAGGGGACATTACACTTACTCCATCACCTTCCTTTACCTCTGTGCATGGGAACAAGAAGCAACCCCCATCAGCTTACTTCACCTCACTGCATGTTAACACCAAGCAAACCCCATCAACTCCCTCCACCTCAATGCATGGGAACAATCAACCCTTATCATGTTCATTCACCTCAGTGCATGGGAACAAGAAGCAAACTATGAGGTGCATTCTTTTTACCACTTTCTAGGGATTGAGTATGGATGAGGTCAAACAATTTAATCATTATCTTGGAGACATTAACATTTGAGGATGATGTAGTGGATGCTTGCTTGATTCCAACATGTGGCATATGGCTGGCTTCAGTTAGACTCACAGAGTTTGGTAAGGTATCCTCAGGATTAAGGACATCCTTATCATTTCTCATATCAACATGCTTTAGGATAGGTTGACTACTTAGTTTAGGGCCATTTTTATGCAAGTGGTTGTCTGTGCTGCAGAAAGGGAAGAATTCATACCATCCATTTCCACAGTCTCACAAGTAAAGTTTCTCACATTGATTTCAATCTTTAGAGCATTAGGAAGGTGATTCATTGACCATGGAATGATAGCAATCTAGCATCCACATATGGCAAAGACTTTGTCACTTCTTCAGTCCAAGCACTTTGCCTGCTGATCTACAATTTAACTTGGTCAAAGCCAATATTTGGATCTCATGAAGCTGCTCTGAACAGCAACCTAGCTTAGTCCAAAATCCTCTATTATGAACCTTTCCTGTCATTTCAAAATTTCTGGAAAATATCAGAAAAAATTCCTGTTTTAAGCACATCCCTCAGAAGTAAAAAAAAACCCTCAACTTTTGAACCCAAACCAAATTAATTCATTTATCATAGAATTTACTAGAAGGTAAGGCTTCATGATTCAAACAGCTAAAAAGAACCCCAACTTTTTTGAGCCTTAATTTAATAATTCTCCATTGATCAAAACAATGTCGTATTTTCATTAGGGGAGATATGGAGTAGTCTGTCCTACCTTGTTCGACTTCGAATCTATTTTCCCTTATGAGCTTCAACAGGTTCACATTCCCATCCGTCCTCCTCGACTTGAATATCATCCCCTTTTAGTTTTAATGTTAAGCATTTCTCAAATTGAGTAGTATTCCAATAGGTCTTTCTTGGATGGGCAGAGATACAGAAATCTAGCAGAGTGAGGTATGTATGGTTTTTGCTATCTGAATAACATCATTTTTCTTTCCCTTCAATTTTCCTCTATTCTTCTAGTTCTAACCTTCCCCTCTTCCAGCATTACTTATGTTCGCTATAGCATTGGCATTGAAGCCATGCACCCACAAACTTTGGTTAGTGAAATGTTACTATCGTTATTCCTCTGTGTACACGAGTTTTTTTCCATCCCATTTGAGTTCTTTACTATTCAAGATTTCCAAGGGGCTTCACCCAAGCCCACCAATTTAGGATTCACGGCAAAGTCGAACCCACAAGAAACCAAATCCTGTACACTCTCAGCGGATCTTCACATAAAAAAAGTTAAAACAAAACAACAATTTAATGACAGAAATCTAACTTAGCTAACTGTGACACATGCAAACCAAAAAGGGAACTTGGAGAAGCCTGAATATTTTTATTCCTTCAACCAGATCAAGAATTCCAAGTTCAGTGTCCCCATCCCACCTTGCTTCCATTGCCCCCTTCCCAGTAACTGTTATCTCCTTTTACCATCTCATTGGTGTGAATATTTCACCCTTATTGGCCATCTCATCTGCCTGTTTGAATTCTGCATGTACAATATATCTTAAGTTGCTTATGAGAAACGGAACATAGTAAAAAACCTGGCTTCACTAATCAAGTTAAAACTTGAATTGGACTTATTTGAGGCTTTTAATGGAGTCTGTACTAGATTGACAACAATGAGTTGTCTTTACATCTATTATTTTTTATTGCTTTTAACAATCATCTTAAGACCTTGACCTTGAGATCTCCTTTAGTTGAAGGTGAATTCTTTTGTGCTTTTTTGGATTTGTTTCTGCTAGTGTTCCACATGGATGTGCCCTCCTTAAAACTGTTGTCTTTAGTGGTGGGGACATCCCCAAGTCTCAAGAGTCAAGAGACTTGGAGACTTGGGGGAAATGTCCCTTTGACACCCACCATCACCATCAGTAGGGAGGAGTCGTTTCCCTCAGATGGGTCATTTCTGGGGCTTTCCCCCTGATGAGGATGTTGAGGGGAAGCTAGGATGTCCTTGAGATCTTGAGGAAACTTGCTCACTTCCCTTGAAAGTAGGCCACAAGCCCTAACCCTAAAAGTTCTATTGGCTCCATCCTTAAAACTAAAATTTTAATTAGCATTTTATTTGAAATTCAACTTTTCTTATTGTTTTTGTATCGTAGTTGGGCGTTTGGTTTGATTTTGTTAAATTTATGTGAACACATTAAATGCACAAAAATAATTCAAAAATCAGACAGAGTAACACAGTATATACCCTGGGAAAACCCTCCTCTTGAGGGAGAAAAACCCAGCAACAAAGATCTCTCTTATATTTGATGTAACAATGGCAACTTTACAGATTACAATGAGGTTAACACAAGACCGATATTCAGCACCTGGCAAGATGAAAAACATATAACAGTCTGCCAATTCGTACCTGTGATGAATGAATTGACTGTCAATAGATCTACGGAAATAGCATTTGATTATATGCACAAACACTAATGGTTCTCAATCTGTGATGAATCCGCATTATCATAATGCTTCGCACTGATCTTTACCCTTGAGTACTTGACATAGTTCGCACAGGCAGAGTTTGCAATTAACACAGATCCGATATGGCAGAGTTCACAATTATTCGCAGTCTCTTCAACAGTATATTCGCACATGATAATGAGTTCGCACTTGATACAATATTCGCATTTGATAGAACTGATATGAAAATGATCGAACTCGTCTAGATGATTACAAAGGGCGAGTCAAGGTGAATATATACAGGTGAATGGGAGAGACGCCTCTCTTAAAATCCTTCATGTCGGCCTCTTAAGAAATCGCATATCATCTTGATGATAGTCGGCCTCAAATAAATATCTTCTAAAAAAGATCAACTCGATTTCTTTTATGTTGGCCATAATATGAAATACAAAACAATAAATGTAAATTGAATAGCCAACGGCTATTATTCAATTTATGACTCCACGAAAGAGCTGAGCTGGAAGGAACTACCGAAGCTGCTATAACATTAACACTCCCTCTTAGCTAGGGAGAGAACTTCTAGCTGCTTAATTTTGAATCATCTCCATATGAGGTTCATTTGCCATCATTGCCCTGGGAATCAGATATAAAGAGAGAAATATCACCTCATCGTGATATTTGATATCGTCTCGATATCAACCATCAAATGGTGAGTACTAGTGTTCATCACTTGCGTGATGTTGTCGCCTCAACGTGACTTTCACCATGGCTCTCCCAAAGGGTGAAACACAAGTACAAGAAGATCATCACGGACTTTCTCACGTGATGTTGTCATGGAGTCACACACATGACATCCACCATGACTCAGCTCAGAGGGTGGAAACAAGGGCTTTCACCTCAAATTCTTCCGTCACAGAAGAAAGTGCAATAGTAAGTACAAGTGTTCATAACTTGCGTGATGTTGTCACCTCAACGTGACTTTCACCATGACTCTCTCAGAGGGTGAAACACAAGTACAACATATGTCATGGAGTTGCACACATGACATCCACCATGACTCAGCTCGGAGGGTGGAAACGAGGGCTTTCACCTCAAATTCTTCTGTCATAGAAGAAAATGCATTAAGAAGGCTCACTGATACTGAGACTCATACTTAGTCAAGGTTGGATTCTCCACCATACTAAGCTTATCTCGGAAGTATATCTGCCGAGAGGCTTGGTGAGAATATCTGCCGTCTGCTCATCAGTGCTAATGTACCTCAACTGTACAGCCTTGCGCAGTACCATGTCTCTGATATAGTGGTACTTGATCTCAACATGCTTGGATTTGTCATGAAACGCAGGATTGACAAAAAGCTTCACACAACTCTGATTATCACAATGAATAATAGTAGGCTCCATTGATTGTCCAAACAATCCTGCAAGGAACTTATGAAGTGCTTCCCGAGTTGCCATGCAAGCTGCAATGTACTCAGCCTCTCTGTACTCAATGCTACAGAAACTGCTTCCGCACCAGGAGATCATAGAACAAACTGAAGCAATAGCGAGAGGTGCTCTTCGGTGACACAACCGCCTAATCAGAATCAAAACCAAGTAACTCCAAGTGCATCTAAAGTATACTTCAACCCATATCCAACTGTGCCACGCAAGTATCTCAGGATATGTTTAGCTGCAACAAGATGTATCTGTCTCGGATCAAACATAAACTGGCTAAGTGCACTCACTGCATAGAAAATATCAGGTCTAGTGTTAACTAGATACATCAAGGATCCAATCAACTGTCTGTACAACGTAGGATCCACCAAATCTGAACTAGTTGCAGCCTCCTTCAATTTATGAAGATTGGTCTCCATGGGAGTAGACATGGATTTGCAATCCATCATGCCAAATCTCTTAAGTATATCAATGGTGTACTTCCCTTGATTTAAAATCATACCATCTGACTTCTGCCAGACTTCTAAACCAAGGAAGTAATGCATGAGCCCAAGGTCCTTCATCTCAAATTCAGAAGTTAAATCCTTCTTACATTCAAGAATCAGGTGATCTTCTCCAGTGAGGATTAGATCATCAACATATAAAACCAAAATTAATGCATCACCATTGATTACCTTGAAGTAGAGATTTGAATCAGCATCATTCTTCAAGAAACCCAAGCTTGATAGGTACTGATCAATCCTTTCGTACCATGCACGAGGAGCCTGCTTAAGACCATACAAGGCCTTCTTCAGCTTGCAAACATTAGACTCCTTCCCATGAATCTCAAATCCATCAGGTTGCTGTACATAAACTTTTTCCTCAATCACTCCATTGAGAAAGGCTGTCTTCACATCCATCTGGTGAATCTTCCATCCTCTAGATGTAGCAATAGCAATGATGGTTCTGACAGAAGTGTAGCGAGCAACAGGGGCAAAAGTCTCATCATAATCAACTCCCTCTTTCTGAGAAAACCCACGAGCCACAAATCTTGCCTTGTACTTCTCAATGCTTCCATCTGCAGCATGCTTAATCTTGAATAGTCATTTAGAAGATACCACAGACTTGCCCTCGGGTCTAGGAACGATATCCCAAACATCATTTTTAAGAATTGACTGATACTCCTCTGTCATAGCATCTCTCCAAACTTGAAGACTAGATGCTTCCCCAACACAGGAATGCTCAGATTCTATAATTTGACTCATCAAGGCAACATAACTGGAGAACTTATGTGGCCTTTTGCTTTCTCTAAATGTGCCTTTAGGAGCTGCAAAGCTTTCAGCCTCTTGCATAGTGCGACTAGCCCATAGAGGTCTCTTTCTCCCAATAACAATGTCAGTAGGCCCATCAGTAGGTTCCAAGGGTTCAACTGGATCAAGATCTTCCTTTGGTTCCATTGTCTCCCTCTGAATCTCAGGAGTATAGTCAACTTCCATGTCCTGAGGAGACTCTTCATTATCAATCTCCATATGAATCCCTCTAGATCTCCTGAATGCAACATCTTCCTCGAATGTAACATCCCTACTGATTTCTATCAACTTCTGACCTGGAATGTAAATTCTGTAAGCTTTTGATGTCTCACTGTAGCCCACAAATATTCCCTTCTTGCCAGAAGGCTCCAGCTTGGTTCTCTTTTCTTTGGGAACATGAACATAGACGGGACAACCAAAGATCCTCAAGTGACTGACTTCAGGCTTCTTTCCTGTAAAGGCTTCTTCTGGAGTCATATTCTCTAAGATCTTATGAGGACTTCTATTCTAAACATATACAGCTGTCTTGGAAGCTTCTATCCATAGGAAAGTTTGCAAATCTTGATCATGGATCATGGCCTTTGCTGCTTCCACAATTGTTCTATTCTTCATTTCTGCAACACCATTTTGTTGAGGATTATAGGGAACACATAGCTCCCTCTTAATCCCTGCATCAATAATAAAGTTTTGAAAACTACCAGAGGTGTATTCTCCACCATTGTTAGATCTGAGGACCTTAATTCGTTTACCAGAAAGATTTTGTACTAAAGCTTTAAACTCTTTAAACCTATCCAATACTTCCTCAGATTCTTTAGATTTCAAAAAATAAATCCAAGTCTTCCTAGAGTGATCATCAATGAAAAGAACATAATACAAAAAACCACTCGAAGAAGGAACAGACATAGGACCACATAAATCAGAATGAATTAGATCTAAAATACACTTAGATCTATTTTCTCTACTATGAAAAGGGGCTTTTATATTCTTACCTAATGTGCAGCCCTTGCATGTACCTTCGTGCTCCTGGTTGAATTTAGGAAGGCCCGTCACCATCTTCTCCATAATAGGTAGGGCTCGGAAGTGTAAGTGAGCCAATCTCCGATGCCAAAGATCACAAAGACTAGAAGAGTCATGAACTAACGCTTGAAGAGGATGTGAGCAAACCTTGTAGAGGTTTTCATATCTAACTCCAATTACATGAGCATCCTTGAAGCTAGAGTTTTGCATCCACACTAGAACTTTGCCTTTGGAGAAGGCAACTTGATATCCTTTATCTTCCAAGGCTGAAATAGAAATAAGATTACGCTTGATTCCGGGAACATAAAGAACATTACCCAATTGAAACGATATGCTAGAATCCAAGTGAAGTGTGGAGGTCCCAATTCCTTTTACGGAGTAGTTGGCATCATCTCCAATGATGACTTGTTCAGAAGATTCCTTTTCCACCAAACTCGATAAGTGCTCCTTGAAGCCGGTTATGTGACGAGAGGCACCACTGTCGATTATCCAAGTGTTGGTGTCGGAAGGTACACAGCTTGAAAATGCTGAATGAGACATATATTCACTTGAATCCTCAACCTTCAAATCATACACCATTTTGACAAACTGAACAAATGAGATAATCTGAGTGCAATAATCTGATTACGATCCTCAAACCCGCTCTGATACCATGTTAAATTTATGTGAACAGATTAAATGCACAGAAATAATTCAAAAATCAGACAGAGTAACACAGCATTTACCCTGGGAAAACCCTCCTCTTGAGGGAGAAAAACCCAACAACAAAGATCTCTCTTATATTAGATGTAACAATGGCAACTTTACAGATTACAATGAGGTCTAACACAAGACCGATATTCAGCACCTGGCAAGATGAAAAACATATAACAGTCTGCCAATTCGTACCTGTGATGAATGAATTGACTGTCAACAGATCTACGGAAATAGCATTTGATTATATGCACAAACACTAATGGTTCTCAACCTGTGATGAATCCGCATTATCATAATGCTTCGCACTGATCTTCACCCTTGAGTACTTGACATAGTTCGCACAGGCAGAGTTCGCAATTAACACAGATGCGATATGGCAGAGTTCACAATTATTTGCAGTCTCTTCAACAGTATATTCGCACATGATAATGAGTTCGCACTTGATACAATATTCGCACTTGATAGAACTGATATGAAAATCATTGAACTCGTCTAAATGATTACAAAGGGCGAGTCAAGGTGAATATATATAGGTGAATGGGAGAGACGCCTCTCTTAAAATCCTTCATGTCGGCCTCTTAAGAAATCGCATATCATCTTGATGATAGTTGGCCTCAAATAAATATTAAATATCTTCTAAAAAAGATCAACTCGATTTCTTTTATGTCGGCCATAATATGAAATACAAAACAATAAATGTAAATTGAATAGCCAACGGCTATCATTCAATTTATGACTCCACGAAAGAGCTAAGCTAGAAGGAACTACCGAAGCTGCTATAACATTAACAGAATTCAATATTATTTTGGTAGATATATTCTTTTGGGCTCTTGAATTGCATTGATGTCAACATATTCTATCTATATTGATAATAATTCATTTGCTTGTGACCCATCGACAACATTTTTGTAGCGCTTAGCTGCTTTGTGACAAAAGCCAAAGATACACATGCAAGAAAGAGCTATGCTGATGTCATTCTTTGATGATATTTAACAATCGTGTATATGAAAGTTTCAGTAAATTCTGAAATACTTTATTTTTATGAATAAGCAGAATTTACTGAACAATTTATAAGTAAAGAACAAAACTAGAGTGTTCTTTTAGTTTTAAAAATATTTAGTTTTCTATGTGAGAAAATTAGCCAAGGGATACATCAAAGGCAAGTGGAAGAATTTATGCATGCACATGAAAAATTAGGATGTTTCATGTGGGGAAATACTCCAGTAGAAAATTCCATGAATAAAACTCTTGAGCTGCTTTTAATCCTTCTGAAACACTTTATGGCAGATTGTGCTTACTTTAGAAAATACTACATGATGGACCATGATCGGTTGACACTTAACTTTAAAGAAATATTAGATGATGATTCAACATTGATTTTTTCCTAGTTCTTCTGGCATGTTAATTGAAGATTGACCATATTGCTGCCACTTACACATTTAGATGAACTGTAATCCCTTATATCACATATTACAAGGATCAATTACATATATATGAAATTTGTGTTTGCCAAACAATTTAAGGTAGCCATTTCCTTTCCAACAAAATTTCTGAAACACTAGACACTTATGGAAGGATCTACAGTTCTCAAGCATGAGGTCCAAAAGGCAGCTTCAACTTCTACAAGACATGGTCCAAATATTTGAGGCATTAAGCCTCTGACATCTTCTTCAGCAGAATACAGCTAGCGACATCCAAATCTGCACAGGTTGTGTGCTTTTAGGTCATTTCATGAGTACTTCTTGTGGCCATAAACATGTGATAGCATGTGTTCTAATGCTGAAGAAATGCTTTCATGGCATGAGGCGCTATCACATCTGCCACTAGATACAAGAATATGCTGAAACGGCACAGCAGTATTAACATCAAGCAGTGTTCTCTTATATCACAATCTTGGTTAAACTATGCTATGAGAGGGTAAGAGGGAGATGCATTATTTACTTTTTATTATGCTAAACAATCTTTCTCCCTCCAAGTGCATACACAATATGGAAAGGTTGTAGAATTTGTTGGGAAGTTCACCTTCATGCAGAGATGATCTATAATCATTTTCCAATTAACCCCTTCACCATGCCAAACCTCTAAGACCCAAAAAGTGCTCCAATTGGCCACTCTCTCCTGAGTTCAATGTTCCATATGGGTGAAGAGGAAATCACCGCAACTGAATAGTGTCAAGAATCAGTTGCCTTCTGTTTTATTGGAATCTAATTTGAGTCTTTGACTTCTTTCAAATTGTTGTCTTTTCAATTAATTTTTATAGTCTGGCATAGGAAGTTAGTGTGTAAGTAATAAAGTTTTAAACACAGAAAAATTGACATACACAAGCTGAGAACTTGCTGAGTCTAACAGACGTGCATCATAGAAATGCTAGTGGAGAGAGAAGCAAAATGAAAGGAAGAGCTGTCAACTTTTCCTTGAAAACCCTACACAATAACTCTTTTACACATTTCTCTCCTCATGAAGTTATGAATTTGGTGATACCCATTATGTATAGCTAGCAACTCTTCCCCAATAATTTATGCATGAAGATTGAGCAACGGCTTAAAAGAGGTTAGGGCAATTGAAAGAAGAGGAAATATGGAACTTTCCTATTTCAAATGCAAGAATAAATGAGTAGCATGCAACTTCTTCCCATCTTGAATGCAAGATTGTGATGATTATGTTAGGTCCCAAAACCGCAGGTCCACAATCCTAGAACATGCTTGTCACAACCTCAGGGCCAGGGATGTCTTCAGGAGCGTGAAACAGATGTTCATCAACAGATGGGGGATAATCAAGGGCCTACTTTGAGAGTGGGTAAATTCTCCTGCACTTTGGGCTCAATTTAAACTAGAGAGGGTGTTCCCAAAGGTAGCCTAAATAAGTTTATACATCAATTAAACTGTAACTTGAATGTAACAAACAACAGCCATACCCAACTGTACACTTAACCCCAATTTCTGTCACTAAATCAAGTGTAATGGGCTACAGAAGACCTCTATATAGTTGATCACAGACCTTGAACGTGCACCTGTAAATAGCAACAATTTTAATCCCTTAGGATGGTTTCTTTTATCAGTGTTCACACAGTGGCAAGGTGCAATAGACATGTTCAGGTTCTTTGATGTTTTAACAATTTTGTTTCACTTAAAATGTTTCCTTGGTTTGCATTACTGAACCATAAACAACATGTAAAACCTAACCTAAACTTGTAGCTAACCAGAATAGAAATATTTTATCAAAATAGGAGTGTTTTATTGTGAACCAACAAGGATCGGTGCCTGTTCCGTTTGGGCAACAGAGCGATTAGAACAAAGAGGAAAGACAATACACCTCGCAAAGCATCAACAAAACTAGGTTTATAGCTATATGGAAACTAAAGATTGAATTTCAACAATGAACATACTTAAAAATCCATGATTAGAAATATAATAACCCATATGAATTGAAAGATGGTTATTGCAAAATATTCTCAATACATTAGGTGTTGTCACACATACACACCAAACCCTCAATACATTTATGCCAACAAATATGGCAAAAGGAAATACCTAATTGTGATTATAATATTCCTTTGAATTGTTGCAAACAACCATGGAGACATTCATTGTTGAAGATGTACAAAAAATAGCCCTTCCTATGCTACTACAAAGCATATCCCTTCATTTACAGTTACAACATTCAATATTTGGTGCCCTAGAAAAACCTGCAGACTTAACCAAACTGGACAACCAATTGGTTTTTGTAGATTCTTCATTGCATTCAGTCCATCTGTCCTGGGAGCTTCAAGATGATGAAAAACTATCAGAAAATATTGAAATCCGTGCAAGAATTAATGATATGCCTCTGCCCAGACCTGCAAATGCTTGCTACATTAATGGTTCCTTTGGATTTGGTGTGTGATGTTGTGGGAGAGCTGAAAGTGATGCATCGGTAGGGGATGGCATGAAGAAAATTGCCCACAAAAGCTAATGACCACATTTAACACAACACTGATTGACTTTGTCATTTTAATTTTATCCCTTTAAATTTGCATCTACATGAATAGACAAACAATCCAACTTGATTCAGTGGTTTTAGAGCTCCATTGGGTCCATTTTAGGGTTTTGGGTTGTTTCATGTCTAATGCTCCCAACATTGTGTAAATTTGTGTGCTTTTGGTGAAAAGTGGCTTCTTAGGTGGGAAAAACCCTAAACAGGATGAATGGTGACATCAGCCCTAGTCAAATATGATCATCTAGGTGTACAAGGTGGTAGGTGAAGTCAAATGGTGAAAAGTGCAGTGTTTTGAGTTGTTGGGTGTTGGAGTTCGAGGATGACTGGGAGAGGGTACTCAGGGAGGGGAAAGTTTGATGGATGACATATATAAGGAAAAAGTGGAGTGAAGGTGGGGTGGCATGATGGGAGAGGAAAGTTTGAAGTTCCGACAAGGAACAAAGAGAAATGGAGGTATGCTTGGTAGGGAAACTTTCAACAACTTCGACAATTTTCTGACTTAAACATTTTATCCAACAATCAAAAATTTTAGATACCTTTTGGAATTTTGGCAACTACAACACATTATAGGCATGTAGGGAATGCCAAAAGACTGGAAGACCACATGTAGGCGAATTTAACAACTCAAGACCCACGTAAAATTTCTTAGGTTGATTATAAGTATTTTGTCAGAAATAGGGTTAGACACACAAAAGGGAAGGGACTAAAGCAAAAACTGATACTGTAGGGTTGAGTCCCAATAGACTACACAAAGGATACAATCAGCATTGTATTTTTTGCAGTGGAGAGGTGAACAGCATTTTTTTCTCAAGGAAGGCTGAGCATCATGGTTCTTTCCCATACTTGGGACAGCAATCCATATTCTCCCAATGCCGAGTGCAACTAGTGTTAATATAATGAGTAGGATGAATGCATCTATGCCCTATATATTCAGAATGCTCTCTGCCCCCCTTGCCCCCTGCTCCCTCTTGCTCTCTTCCCATGAATTTCCTCAAATTTCCTCATGCAACCCAAGGGGAAAATTAAGAGGACAAGAAGTTTCATGCACCATACACGGGGGACATTTTCAAATATAGACAAAACAAAAGAGATCACAGGGAGCTTAAAGGGAAACTGATGTATTGAACTTCAATAAATTATCATTTAAATTAATATATCTCAATTATTTGCCTCAAGGAGAAGAATTTCATTGTTGCAAATCCACAGTGAAGTGTTAATTATTGCATTTTTTATGCGTACACCAAAGTCTAAATATTATGGTGACAGTTCAAAAACTTGGACCTGGAAAAATCTTTGCTGTTGAAGGCTTTGACTGACTTGGACTAGATGATTTTTACTTGGACTCTGACTTGATGGAGAGCTCAGCAAATAAAAGAAACTGAAATATATATTTCCATAAAATAAACATAAATAAAGTGTGAGAAGCATAAGAAATGAATTTAGAGAATCCATGTCTATTTTCTATTAGCGTTATAGAAAAAAGGGTACAATGCACATCATAAGATCATATAATGATTGATTATCTACATAGAACATCACAAATCAACCAAATATTTTTCAATTTCTTCTCCCCCTTGCTCATAGTCATTGGCCTCAAAGCGGGGGGAAAACATCCTTCTTAGAGATGAATGCACCATCAAGCATGTCCTCTTCCAATGCTTCTGCTGCTTCTCTCTTCAATTCTACGAGATCTTTGTTGATAGATTTGGGCTCCACATCCTTGGGAATCCAGTCAAAATATGGATTGATGCCTGCAAGTCAATTGCATAATGAGACTCCTTCCACTTCACCTTTTTGACAGAAAGCTGAAGTTTGTAATGCCTGAAGACAAGGTCATTGAGGTGCGCTCTTGGGTCAGCTAGTCTCTTTTCTTAGTGTGAATGCTTTCAAACAAGTTCCTATTGTTCTTAACATATAGATCTGCTATAGTTGGCATAAAACATGAATGGCCAACCTCAATTTTGGTGTTTGAGCAACATAATCTGCCCACCAGAAATTGGTAAATAAGATATTTTTAACTTTATAAGATTGTAGTCAAACTAAAACAGCATTTATTAAAGATTTTTTTTATGAAATGACTCAATTTTTTTACCTGGCTGTTGGCTCAATATATAGAGTTGAGGAATAAAAAAATTAGGTGAATAAATTGGTTTGAACACTCTTCAGTTGATGAATGACAATCATGTGGGCCAATATAAGAATTCTTATCTATCCAGGATGGGAGGAATCTTGAGTCATTTTTTTCCTCATAAGCTCGGAAGAATCTTGTGTCATTTTTTTCCTCATAAGCTCGGAAGAATCTTGTGTCATTGGCTTCTCCACTTGATCTAACAACAAAATATTTCAGCCAGGGAAATGTGTGAAGTGGTATTTGAGGTTATTGATTGTACTGGGTATGCTATGCTTCCAAGTGGTGTCCTTGCCTCCTTTTATTAGTGGATGACATTTATGCATAGATGCACTGTAAGTGTAGAGAATGAAAACAATAAGCAGCAAAGGGTAAAAAAGAAGAAAGAAAAAAGTAGAATAAAAAATGCCTGGAATTACTCAATCCTTTCAACATCTATGATGGTGATCACTATACGACAGCTGAGAAACAGGTCATAATGTATTTCTGAGCTGAAAGCAGGTGTGTAAATGAGGGAAAATACTGTTTCTAGGCGTTTTCAGTGCCTACAGCCACCTTTTTGTGTTGTTGCAGAGTTCACTTACCAAGTTCTGATGAGTTACTTGCCAATTACTTGCCTGAAACTATCTTTCGTGAGTGATGCGAAGCTTCTCGACTGCCAAACAGACTTGTGAGTCAGGCGAGTGCTAACCATGTTTTCATATTATAATTTAAAACACTGCAGTAAAGCATTAAATCGAATTAAACTATTGGTTTAAAATGACTATTTGACATGTCAGATGATTATGAGAGCAGAAATTAGTACTATGGAAGTTTATTGAAACTAATGATTTTATATTTCACTTTCATTGGTGTAGATACAGGAATTTCATTTCATTTTCATTTAGTTTGTCTTTTGATGGTGTTATATAAAAGGTTGAGCCTACTGTATGTGTTTTTCAGTATCAATGCTTGATCATTATGCATGTTCCTTTGGCATTTGTGAAGTTTTATAGAATTTATTGCCTACTAAAAGATTATTTAACTCAGAAGCGGCTGGCAGACACTAACGTAGTTTGACTGCAATTGTGGATTTGCATTGACACCTGCAATGTTACTAGCTTTTTTTTATTGCCGTGTCAAAATTTGTGTACTATTATCCTATGCTGATGTTTTCTGGTTGAGGGAGTTTTTCCTGTCCTCTTCATTCATGTCTTTAATGTGATGTCCCTTTCATATACTCCGAAGCTGCCAAGTTTTTCTTCCTACAATGGCATCCGAAAACCACCTCTCATATCATGTATAAAATTTGAATGTGGAAAGTGGGAAGCGTAGGCACATTCTCAATGTCTGATCAAGATGGCTCATCATCATGTAAGGTCAATCATTATTGTATGTTTATTTTGTATTTTCTAAGGTTTAATCAAACTTTTTGCCTACCAGAAAGTCGTTAAAGTGGCTGGCAGACACTATTGTTGATACTATTGTAATTTGGCTATGTGTTGTGTATCTGCTTTGACACCTGCAACATGACTAGTCATTCTGTTATTGCTGTGTCTTCTGTTGCTCTGGCTGATAGGAGGCAAGCTCAGGGACTTTATTTGCTTGTTGCTGAAATTTTCCTGTTTGTGTATGCTTTCACTAATTATCTGCATAGCTTTCTCACAAAAGCATGGCTTTTCTTTGTATGTTGTCAATCTCTGTATTTAAGAGTCTTTTTATAAAGATTATTTTCACATTTTCTCATGCATACCTGGAGACATCTTTGCTGTAGATTCCTGCAAAATTTAGTCTTTCTATTCGCTATAAAGTAGTTAATACTCCTTTGAAAGAGTTATTTGTATTGGGTACAGTTTAAGTACAAAATGATTTTCATTTTTTTTCTTAGTATTTGAAAATCAAAAGCTAGTTTTTTGTGTTGAAGGTGACTAATTTGTGCAGGATCAGAGCCATGGAGAGCAGAAATTTTACCAAACAGAAGAATATACTGGTACTCCAGCTGGTGCTGAAGATCCATTGAATTCTGTTGGGGAGGTTAATCCTTCACTATATGTTCCACAGAATGACACTTCCTTGGAAGATGCTCAGGTAAATTAAAGGATTTTTCATTTTATTGATGTTTACAACTTCGCATACAAGTTCACATGTACGCGTATGCATAAATTTTAGCGATAAAACACTAGAATGCGAGCTTTATTTCCTAGCATTAAGAAGCTGAATTTTCCTTTTCTTCTTGCTGTATTCTATAGAGTTATGCCAACCAGAATCCAAGTCTTGATCCTACTGTAGAACTAAGGGAGTCTCACATGGAACCTTTGATGGCTCAGCCTCAAGCGCCACAACAAAAACAGCATTCACCTGTGCAACAGGGCCATCAAGAGCTGGAACGGGACCCTAAAGTTCATGAGCAGCAGCAGGAATATGAAAATAAGGAGAGTCAACAGCATGCACAATACCATTCCCAGAATGGTGGATCATCAAGGGGTTATCAGGGGCAGAGAGGAGGACGTGGTATGGGTTATGGGGGTGGCCGAGGGAGAGGTTATACAAATGGGCGAGGTCGTTTTGGCAGGGGTGGAGGCTATTCAAATGGTCGTGGCCAGTACTATGAACAGGGAAATTACTATCGCAGAAACTATAATAGTGGAAGAGGACGTGGGAGGAAAATTACAGAAATGATGAACAACAACCATGTGGCTGTTCCATTGCAGCAGGATATTGTTGCAACACAGGCAGATTAGTTTCTTCAGTTATAATCTTGATGTTTCCAGTTGCCCTGGACTTTTATGTTCAGAATGGAATTGCAAAGTTATACTTAGATCTAGGGAAAAATTAAATGTAGAACACTGGCTGTCTCTATTGGATGGATGCATGTTATAGATGCTGGATTACTCTTAAACTTGTTTTGAAAATCTTCCCAGTGTATAAGACAAAAATTTATAGCATACCCATCAAGCGAGTTCCTGTTTGTGGATAGTTATGCTAAGCTTTCCCTTCATGTGGGGGACTCTGTACGAGTTACTTTGTGTTTGGCCAATGATGCATTCCTGGTATGCTTTTTTTCACATGCAGATATTTTGTCTATACAACTTGGGGACGAGACCTCAGCTTATGTAAGCAGCATTTTTGATGTCTTATTGGATCATGCACACCTACGAGGCCATGTAAGAGCATCTTAATGGGATTTTAAGGTGGACTTCCAAGGACAAAATAGGGGCGCATATATATCATGGTTAGCTATTTTTATTAATCGACAGTAGATGCTGCAACGACAGGTGGTAACTTCTCTGAGACTGCTAAATTTTTGATTGACAGGAGGCTAGAACTTTTACTAATGATAATAGAAAAGTCATTTGATAGGTGCCCCATTTACTGTCATTTTTATGCATTAGGAGGAACTACATACCCGATGTCTATACGATTATTGATGAATCGTGCTCATAACATTGAATGCTTTCGTTTATTAGGGTTTTCATTCCCAATGAACATATAACAAGGTAAACCTCTTTCTTTATCAAACACATTTTGGTAATGCAATACAAAAGTTACCATTGGGAATGCTATTTTGTGGTCAGATTTGCCGATGCAGTCCACCTCATGCAAGTGATCAAATAAAGTTACAAATGAGGATTTTGCCATTGTGAATGCTTTTTTGTGGTCAGATTTGCAGATGTTAAGTAAAGTTTAGATATAAGCTAAATCCCTAAATGATTGTGTATGGGTAGTTTAAACAATTTAAAAGATTTTTCATGGGTAGTTTTGAGTCAAAATCCATAATGAAGAAACCTTTGAGCAACTTGATGATGAGAATAAGAACCCAAAGACCAGTGTGCACCCATGGCAGAGATAGATGAACCGTTAATGCCACTAGTTTCTACGATTGGCTCAGACCTCTTCTATACATTAAAAGTTTTTTGACCTCATTAAAGGCCAGGTTTTGGGTCATCATAGGTCCTAGAAGTATTCTAACAAATTTGTTGGTTGGGACTTCATGTGAATATTTTTGAAATATTCATTGCTTAGGTAATGGTGAATAACCTAGAACTAATGCAGAGACTACTCTTAAAAGATAAATTTTATGGTAGAAGTTGGGTGGCATAGATGCTGTAGGTGTATAGTGTTTATGCTCACTCATGACATAATGAAGAGAGGTTCCTTACATTCAAGTAGGGCGACCATGACTACACTATAAAGTCCTTACCCCCTAAAGAGATAAAGGTGGTATTCTAGATTTATGGCTTACCCATATTGCATTGATGGTGACCCTTCTAGTCATGTCAGCAAATTTAAATAATTTTTTAGTTGCTTTAAAATTATCGAATAGTGTGCAGGCCTTCTTAAGGAGCTTCCTTTGGATAGAGGACTTAAAACATATAATTGATATTTATCCAACAAGGAACTTGCGACAGTATGTCCTTATAGGTATGGTTATTTCTAGAAATCTAAAACTGAGAGGCTTATGCAAGAGTTATTTGAAACTAAAATAATCCCAACAAATCTTGAATGTTGCATTAGTGTCTTGGCTAAAGTCAATTATGGATCCTATTTCTTGTGCATTGGTTGTATAACACTCATTTGAATCACTAGAAGAAACAAATTTCCAATGCCATTGATGATTTATAGATGAGTTGCATGGGGCCAAATAGTTCTTGAAGATTGACCTTTGATCTAGCTATTACCAGATCCCTATCCAACTTCAAGATCATGAAAATATTGTATTTCAAACACTATTGATTATGAGTGGTTCTTTTTGGCCCTTACAACGTTATCACTACACTCCAAACATTGATTAATGTATTTTAGCAAATTTCTTTAGAATTTTGAGCTTGTGTTTTTTAATGATATCTTATTACAATAAAATGCTAGTAGAACATAATGGACATATGCATACCATACTTCCAATTTTAGTAGAGGAAAAGGTTGCATCTTAAGGAGTAAAAAAATGGTGTCTTAAAAGTCATTTCTATAGTGCCTTGGCCATCTTATTTCTATAGAGAGGGTGCACATGGACTTTGCAAAGATCAAGGCTATATGTGATTGGCCTACACCTAAGAACCTTTAGATACTCTAAAGGTTTCTATAAAAGGCTTGTGAAAAGCTTATCTTCAATTGCATGATACTTGATGAATCTTAACAATGAGGATTCTTTTGTTTGGCTAACAAAGACACCAAATTTATTTGAAGAACTAAAAGGGCCTTCTGCTTTTGTTCTTGTTTTAATCACCCTTGATTTTTTCCAACATTGTTATAGTTGGGATACCTATAGATTTAGGCTTGGTGTAATACTTTTATAGGTTAATTGACCCATTGCCTTTGAGCACATAGATTGAATGATAAATAAAAGCACATATCCACATATAGTAAAGAGATGATAGCTATATTGCATGCTAAGGCTAAATAGCATCAAATCCTCATTTGGAATAAGTTCTTGATTAGAACTAGCCATCTTAGTCTTAAAATATCTTGTCATAGGGAATTCTTACATAGTAGCAATAGAAAAGTATTGATTGATGATAGACATGATCAATAGGGATAGTGGCGCTACATGATTAGTCTCCAAGTGGGAGATGGTTTGGTGTGAAGCCTAATCAGTCTCTAAGTAGGAGATTGTTGGTTTGTAGAGTTCATGCTTTGGTGTTAATATTTTTGCCACTTTGGCAGCCTTTTCACTTTGGCAATCAAGAGAAAAGGCACTAGAGAAAGGACATTAGCCAAAGTGAAAAGGTTTGCAATAATAAAAAACTTGATTTAAATTGGGGAGAGTTATGGCGGGAGGGGGAGAGGGGGAAGGTGGTGGGCGGTGGGGTGGTTGAAACTCACAAAAACTAAGGGCCAAAGAAACTTGTGGGTAAAAATATTTATAGTCAATTCAAAAGGTTCCTTCCGGGTGGGAAAGCTAGTATTACAATTTTCTATAAAAAACTTGCCAAATCCATATTATAAATTGAAGGATCCATAAGAAGATTGGAATTCTAGTTTTCATCTAAAACACATTGGAGATGCATCACCTTTTAGCTCCAACTTAACCCCATTGGGAAAAATTCTAAATAAAAATAAGTTGAGAAACCAATGGTAGTCCTGGAGGAATCAATTTTGGGTCTCCCCATCCATTACCCTAGGGACCCCGCCTTTTTAGTCAAAATTGTGAATCATTGGCCTTGAAGGGATAAAAATTAGGATTGGATTGACTACAATTGTGATAAGGAAATTGGTTTCCAAATAGCTTCTAAAGAGCTTCTTTTTGGTTGAATGTCCTAATAATAACTAAATCAAGACGTCCTAAAAAGGGGACCGTGGCTAATGGATGGAGTAAAGGATTGGGAAGTAAATTGTGACCCAACTAAACACATAATATTGAATGCACTAATATGGACCAAAATCTATGAACTTCCCTTGAATATTGATATTTGATAATCTTGGTATGCAATGAAAATTTCGGGGGAAACTTCATAATGATGGATGATAATGCTAACGAGGTGGAAGTAGGAATATATTCTTGCCAATATCTTTTAATCAACCCTTCTATCCTCTCACTATGAAATTTGAATTGAAAAACTTAACTATCTCATGGATATAATTTGTAGAATCGGAAGGTTAAAAAAATGGGCGTGAAATATAAAAAATATTGAACCATAAGACAATATATTTTAAAAGGCTAATTGCAATGTAAATAGATTATTAGACGAAGAGAAGAATCTAGAAACAATAGTAAAAAAGGTAGATAAAGTGTTCAAAGAAAATATACCAATCCAAACAAAAACTATTAGGAGTGAAAAGTAGACTCAATCCCTTAAGACATCCCATTAGGTGAAGACCAAGGAGTTTTCCCTTGTATAGAATAATAGAGTTAGTTTCGATAGAACTTAAATCCAATAGAAAGTATCTCCAAATTTTAAAAAATCCAAGGGAAGAGACAAAATCATTTGATGATTCATATGAAAGAAAACAAGAATATTGAGACATTACATTCCTATCTAAGAAAGCATAGTAAATTTGATAGTCTCACAAAAGGAGAAAGCTAACTATGGGGAGGAAAAAAAGAAAACTAAAGGGAGGAAGCTCAAAAAATGGTTTTAAGAGTGAAAGATGGTGAGCATAAGAGTAAAATAAAAATAACAAATATGATTATGAAATTTGCAAAGAGAATGACCCTTGTTAACAATGAAGATCACCTCATGGAATGTTAGGTGTCTCAATGCCTGTAACAAACAATGCCTTGTAAAATATCAAATCTATATGTTCAATTTGAGCATTATCCTATTGCAGAATACTAAGCTTAACCTCAATGAAGTTGGAATATTATTAAACAAATGAAAGGGGTGGAAAGGTGATTTTGTGGAGGCTTATAGGGCATCTAGTGGGTTGGACATCATCTAGTTCCCATCAACAACTCAAGCCACAATATTGGCTATTGGTAAAAAATGATACGTTAGTGAGGTTACAAGTTTATCCTTTTTTCATTTTTAATATCTATGGGCTAGTGGCATGTACACTTGAAAGAAGGGTATGGAAACACATTTCTTCCATTCTTCTCTCTTATAAGGATAAGTCATCATGGGTGTTGTTTTAAATATATTCTTGGCTATCCAAGAAAACAAAGGTGATGTAAGAAATTTTTATCTCGACTTGATTTTTTTTGATTTTATCAACACTTGGGGTTGATCCCATCCCAAAGAATGACACATGTACACACACAAATAAAATATTGGTTTCAGTAATATCACAGAAATATTGAATACATTTAAAAATATTGTTTGAATTTCCATTTCCAATTAGAAATATCGATCCTCCCTGTCTTGAGCTTAGATAATTTCTCAATTTATCTTTGAATAATGGAAGATAGGCAATCTTCTAATATTAATTTCAATTACATGGTGTAGAGATCTAAAATTTCCACCATTGGTGGAAAAAAAAGTCTCAAAGTTAAAAGTTCTAAAATGCACAATTCACATAGAAAACTAAACTTCATGAAACCCATTTTGAAGCAATGGAACACACAAGTATTCAAGAATATATTTGTTGAAAAAGATAAAGTGGAATAGATGTGCAATATTTAAATGAATCAATCACACTGAATGGTATAGATCAAAATGTATATTATAAGAAATTTTTTTATGGTACAACATGCATAATTGTTGGCAAGGGATGAGATATTCTACTGACATAAGACTAGAGAGTGTCACTTACAACAAGGGGACAAGAACACCAAGTTTTTCATTGTTACACAAAAATTACAAAGAAAATAAACTACATTTCATTTATATCAACATGAGATGGTCAAATTTAAGACAACCTCTTGGATATTAGTCTTGAAGCAATTACATTTTTTCAAGAACTTCTAAATGATATGGAGGGATCAAACCCTAGAAATCAAGAGAATATTTTATTTGTAATCCTAATTTTTATCTTGGAGGATCAAAACAAGATGCTTGATTCACCCTTTATTAAATAAAAAACTAAACTTGTTGCATCTTACCTACATCTAGACAAAGCCCTTGGGTTGGATGGCTTCCCAACAAGCTTTTTTGACAAGTGTTGCAAATTTATTGGAAAACAAATGTGGGAAATGGTCAAGGAAATAAAAAAATATTCTTAAATATCTTAATAGCACTTTCATATCCTTAATCTATAAAAAGAATACTTATTCCTCCTCTATAGGTTTTAATCCCATATCATTAAGTAATACGATGTATAATATCATCATAAAGGCTTTAGTAAATAGACTCAAATTGATTCTCTCCATAATTATTTTTGAAGAGTATAGCGGCTTTGTGCCTAATAGGTCTATTTTATATGGTATTATAATTAATCATGAAATTCTTCTTTCAATTCAAGTGAGAAAGGAAAAAAGTATTATTGTCAAACTTGACATTAGCAAAGCATATGAAATAGTGGATTGGATTGTTTTTTTGACAAAAACCATAGCTAAATTTGGTTTCTCGCAATAATTGGTAAAATAGATCTTTAGTTTCATTTTGAGCCCTAAATATTTAGATCTTATCAACAACAATACAAACAACCCTTTTCCTCCTTCAAGAGGATTAAGGTTAGGGGATCCAATATCACTTTTTCTTTTCATAGTCATGGCAAAGGTTTTGAGGAGATCAATACATGTAACGATGATGTAGGGATAATAAAAATGGATCAAGGTACTCAATAGAGTTTATTCAATTTCACATAAAGAATTTGTGGATGATATAATCCTTTTTAGAGAAGTTGGTATTAGATCAACAATTTATGGATGATACAATCCTTTTTGGAGAAGCTGTGATGAATGAGATAGTATAAATCAAAATATTATTGGGAAATATATAAAGGAACTAGTGCAAATCATAAACTTTGATAATTCAAAGATATTCTTGTTTAATGCAAGATCAATGCTAGTAGATCTTTGATGTTTAAAATAATAGTCTTTGCAATCCCCATTTATATTATGTCTTGCCTCAAGATTCTAACAAAAAGTAGTGATGATTTTGAAATAATGATGAAAAATTTCCTATGGAATGACAACTCAAAATCCAAGAATTCCCCCTTATTGGATGAGATACTAAATGTACTTCAAAGGAACATGTTGGAATAGGGTTGAGACAAACCATTCTTAAAAAAAGCATTGGTATCCAAAATTATTTGGAATATATATATGAAACTAGAATTGAAATGCTCCAAAACATTTTAGTAAAAATATTTGGATTCCTCATTCTCATTCCAAATTCTAGCAAATAATGAATTCTCATAGGGGTTTACACTTTTGGAACTTCATTATCTCTTGTAGGGAATAATCATACAACATTTAACTTGGGAAATTTGAGATGGTCACTGATAAATTTTGGGATGATTCATGGGATAATTATCAAGTGGTGTAAGGGAGAGGTGATCTAAATAAAGAAAAAACAATAATAATTGTACTCTAGGGAATGAAAGTCCATGATTCCCTAAATCTAAGGTTTTTTGATGGGATAGTTGACTAGTCATGGAGGAATATGAAATACATGGGATCCCACAAAATCAAAATGAAGTTATTTTGGAGTTGTCCCTCCAAAAAGTTTTCATCAAGGAAGATGATGATAATCTCAAATGGAGTTGTTTAAAATTTGTCTACTATACCATCAAAATGAGCTATAAATCTACCATTGTGTACTTGACAAGAGTGTCTAGCCAACACAATTATATTGGAGCAATAGTTGTCTCCCCAAAGTTGTTTCTTTTGTTTGGTTTTAAATATATAATTTTAAAATTGTGGATAGATTTTAAAAACCTAGGATACTTTGGTCCTTCAAATTGTTTTCTTTATATATTATTTGAAGAATATATGAATCACTTGGTCATATCTTTCCCCTTCTCACAAAGATGTTGGCGATGAATCTATGGTCATCTAAGTTGGTTAGGAGCACTCCTTGATGATATTCTTGAGATATTCATCACTTGGCCTAATATCCATGATAACTTTAAGAAAATGCCCCTATTTTTTTTTATAAAATCTTGGCAAATCTTGGAAAAGTGCTTTGAAATTTTCACGATAAATCCTTCCTTTTAGAAAATATTAGATTTTAGCAAATTTATGCTCATCACTATAAATTTGTATTAAATCTTGGTGAATACTGGCTAAAATCATTAATCACCAGTATGAACTATTCCTTTTAAGAAAAATATTCCTACAAAAAAAATATTAACATAGGCTAACCATTTAACATAGGCTAACCATAAAACTATATGTTATCTAGATTATGTGCCCCTCATTATTTTCATAATTGGAGCATAGGCCTATCAGGGTCAAGGGATAACACCTCCTCGTGGGGTCCCAGGAAAGTGGTCCTAGGTCACTCTTGTCATGAAACAGGCAGGTCCCTTGCCACTAAGTACATAACTACTATTGGGAAGGTGTTGGAACACACATGGACCAAACATTTGAAAAATAAAATAAACAAATCTACACCATCAATTTCATCTCTAATTTATGGTTTTGATTTTTTTTTGGAAAGTAATAAGCATGTGCAATTTAAAATGTTGACCCATTCCTAGAAGTACTTTGGACCATTAGATTGCATATTTCTCAATAGGGAAATAAACTATTAATCATTATACAATCTAATAGTTCAAAAGGAATTTTGAGAATGAGCAAAATTTTTAATTAAACATGATTATTACTTCTAAAAAAATAAAAAACCATTAATTTAGAGAGAAAATCAATGGTGGAAAATTGATATGCAATTTTTTTGCATGTAGTTTTCTTTAAAAAATAATATAAAAATTGGATATCAATAAGAATAATAATTTCTATTAGTTGAAAACACTATCAAACAGTTGTAATCCATATATAAATCATCATTATTCATCTATTGATCACACATGTGGGTAGTCTCATTCATGCCTCATCTTGCAACAAGAACACTAGAAGAGCCATTACAATCATTGCATAAAGTAAATACTTGTCATATATTATAGATATCTCAATTTATTATCCATACAAACACAAATAATAATATCAGTACATGAATTATATGCTACCCATATTCTTCATAATCATCAAATTTGAGGTCTCTAATGCTATAGTTTTTGAAGGCCACAACAATAAAGGAAATAAAAGAGAATACAAGTGTTGTGTGTTGCAACACAACATTAAAAATTCATGTTTGGTGGTCATGTTGTTTTCATAGGACTATAAGGTTTGCCTATAATTTATCTTGCAATGGGGGTTGTGCCTTGCACACATACCCCATTTTTGACTTGTCAAAATGGGGACCCCCTTTTTTGTTTTTTTGCTTCCCTTGTTTTCTCTTTGTGTCCTTTTGTTTGTTTGGTCTTTTCCTTTTCCTGGTTTCTCCCTTAATTATTTGAGTATGCTATCTTTATTAATCTTTTCAACTTGGTCATTCGGTCATGCCTTCCATGGCATCCCCAAAACCTTGATATGCTATTATTGGACTTTCAGAGTCAATCATCTTGACATGCTTGTTGGATTATCCTTGAAACTCTAATGCCCATATGATGATGTTATCTGATCTACCTCGTTGGATTGCAATTAATGGTAACTTTCTCATTCATGTGTCTTCCCATTTTATTCCTCATTTCTTTTATTTCATGTATGCTTTTCTTTTGCTATTTTATCTCATGCTTTGGTAATTTCAAAACCTTCATTTGTGATTTTGGATTTTTGGGTTTATTGGTAGCACATTAAGTTATGAAGTGTTTTCTATGAGTGTGTTCACGCGTGTTGCTGTTTTCATGGATGTTCTTGTGGTTTATTGTCCACTATACCATGCCCTTTATTTTTATTGGGTAGGGTTCTTCCTATTTTTGCTTTTTCTTTTATTGCTTCTTTCTATGCATGTGTGTATGTTTCTTTGCATGTTCTTTTTTATTTTTGTTTAGTACCATTTTTTCTTTTACTTTTCTTATTTTGTGGTTGTGGGTTGTTGTTCACATGCCCTTGTTTGTTTTGGGTTGTTCCCCTTCGATAGATCCATCTATTAGAGTTGTGAACCTTTTTTTCCTTGATGATGTCAATGTGATGTAATTAGGTTTTTGGGCCTTTGGAGTTTAAATTCATGGTATGCCTTCTCCCAAAACGTTGAATCTATGCCTATTAAGCTTAAATGATCCTATACATTAGATTTTTTTTTGTTTATTAAGGTTTTAAAATATTAGAGTTCTTTATCCTTGTTGAGGTCCAATTTCGATAAATTTTCAATACAATATCCTTTTGGGTCACAGTTTTGGTTTTTCCTTACTCAGGCACCTTATTAGTAGTTGTTTTGAAGTTTAGTTCTAGTTTATATTAATGCAACATCCTTTCATAGTCAAATTTTTAGGGTTCCTTTACCTTAGCACCCCATTAATGGTTGCTTTGAAGGATGAACCTGACATACTTCAATGCAATTTCTTTTTGGATTGTCAAGTTTCCATTAAAGGTTTTTTATGATGATGCCATGATGACTTTTGAAACCCAAAATACTGAGAGGGGGGGTGAATCAATATTCTATTAAACCATTTGATCATAATCCAACCAATAATCAAAATGTATCTAACTACAACTATAAATGTAAACATGAAAGAGATCACAAGACCACATAACACATGAACACTAGGATTTTTACATGGAAAACCTAAAAAGGGAAAAACCACAGTGACGATTAGCTCACAATATATTATAACTAGTTATAAGATATTATAGGGGCTTATTGCCAGGACTCACTGTCCTTATCAAGCTCACAACCAGAAATAGATACAAAACAAAAGTGGCTACATAGCCAAAGTGTGAACTGATATAAGGTGCACCTTCCTTGTGTTGAATTTAGTTCCTTTGAAGCTCTAAATAAAAAATACTGCTATGCTTAGCAGTCTAACATTCACAACAATTCTGCCCTTATACTAATTTCACACATGTAAATTCACAAATTTGTACAATATCAGATATTGCACAAATCACATTACATTCTTATTATCTTATAAAACTAAAAAATGTTCCACATATGTACCCTATTACATTTGCATACATCAATTAGGTCAACCTAATTGGATGTAGCCCTATTTAATTCAAAATCACTTTGTCGACTTCATGCATGAAACAAAAACTTCTTTGTGCTCAAATCAAACATGCAATACTTGATTTAGGTTAGCATGGATCTAAAATAGATCACCTTAACATCCACAATACATATTGATCTTCATAGCACATATTCAAGTATTAGGCTGACTAGGAATTAGACCTAACCACAAAAATAACCAATGTAACCAACACCAATCATCCATATGATCATATAAGCACATGCCATGTCTGGAATATATGTAGTACTGACACCTATAAACCATCTCCCAAAACTTCTAAGTTTGATTCCAAACATCAGAGGAATGCAAACCAGATTACACATACCATCTTGCACAATATAAGCCAAAAAATTGTATGCCGATCTTCTGTCATCTGTAACTTTCAAATCATTCATCCAAAATAACTGAAACCTTGATAATAGATGTATTTAGTAGTCCTAAATAATATATTGTAACCTCGTAAGCCGATCTTATAACATGCAAAATTTTAGACCAAATTACCGAATCAAGGTGTCACCAAAACTATTTACCAAATTAGACAAAACTGTCAACAAACAATGTTGGCATCACTGACAACACATGAAAGGGTTTATTCTTCATTCTTCCAACAATCTCCCCCTTTGTCATTGATGGCAACATGTGCCAAAAATGAATCTCCAAAAATTCAACATCAAAACTGTCTTCCAAAACTTGAATGAACTCCCCCTTTCAAACATACATCAAAACTTCTCCCAACATATTTGCTACTCCAACAAAATTCTACCCAATTCTTCTCCCTCACACAACTTCTTAACAAATCTAGCACCAAAAATTCTCCTAGCTTCTCAAAACTTCTCCCCCTTTGACATCAAGGAAAAATGGTATGCTAGTAACATACTTGTAGGCACCAAACTTGATGCATATGTACAAAGAAATGATTGAGATGTACTAACTCCCCCTTAGGGAGTTATCCAAAATTTTATTCGACTGTATGTCCAAAGAAAAAATGAAAGAAACTAAAACAGTAAAAGGAAAATCATGAAGAATTTTTATCCAGAGGTGGAGGCACCTTCTAACTCCTTGAGAATGGCTTCCCAAGCAGATTTTCCTTCATCCCAAATCTTCTTGGTTGTAGGAAGCACCTTTTACATTGATTCCAACTCCACCAAGCTCTCCTCTCCTTCTTCCAGAGTAGTTGGATTAGGATTTATCTTTTCAATATTTTCTACATCCGCAAGGGCATTTGACATCGAAATGTGCTTGGTCTTCACCAAGTCTCCAAGCTGTCCAAATTGCCTTATAACATCATCTTTCTATCTTTACAAAGTGAAAAAATTATTTTGCAAGTCTAATATAGCAGTCCAGGAGGCATAGTTTCTATCTTTTGCAAGGTCATAGGCTCCAGAGGCATTATCTAATTGTGACTTTATTGAGTCCATTAAGTCTTTAATGCCTTGAGTGACATCGAACCACCACATGCAATACAAGAATAATGTCTAAGCTTCATCTTCACATTCCTTCACTTCTTTCAAGCATTTCATAGCCTGCTATGTGCAGTTCCACATCTATCCTGTAGCTCAATCAATCTCTTCTCCATAAACCTTGACTCAACTTCTTTTATAATCTGCTCCTTTAGGCTCAAGGCATACTCCCTGAGTGAATCAACCAAAAACTTTAAATTCTCAATAGGTGTTAGAGAATTGTCAACTGTGGTACTGGGGGTAGCATCTTGTAGAGTTTTGATGGAATAATTGATTGGTTCAACCCCCTTTTGATGAATCTCTATATAATCTCCTTTCTTCTGAAGGCATGAAAAGTATCTCTAAGCTCCAATTTTTGAATGAGATCTTATTCAGATCTACAGTGCCTTGGTATAATGGGAGCTATATCAACTAGGGTGGAATGGCCAATTAAATAATTATTTGTCTTGTCAGAAGACCCTTGAGAGCATTACCAAAGGATTCTCTAGATGACTTTGACGACTCCATGATCTTTTGGGATTCTTCTTCATTTCTTTCAACTTCAATCTCTTCTTGGTTCTCTTCTTTCTCTTCTTCATTTTTGGAGGGTTTTTCCTTTTGTTTTTCTTTGTTTTCATCCCCCTTTTTATCCTCATCATCTTTCTTATCATTGTTATTTTCATATTGACCTTCTTCTTCTCCATCTTTATTTTCTTCACCTTCATTTCCAACATCCTCATTCTGCTTGTAATGGTGATCTTCAACATCATCATTGGCATCATCCTTATTCTGGTCTTCATTATTTTCACCGATTGCATTTTTTAGTATCTTCTAGAGGAGCAGATGTCTCTGAAGGAGTATGTGTATCGTCAACCACATTCCTTGAAATATACAAGTGTTGAGTCTCTTCTACATAATAATCATTTAATTCTTCTACAACTTCTTTGAAAACAAGAAGATTAGTTATAGGAGGAATATTTTCCTCTACATCAGTAACTTTATCTTTACCAAGCTCCTTTAATTGAGTTGTACCAGATGATGAAGCAACAATCATCCCAAATTTTTGTGCCATATCTCTCACCATATCAACAATTTCTTGTTTCAACTTCTTTGTACTGTCCTTTTCTCTAGCCATAAGAATGGTAACTCTTTGCTTTACCCTAAACCATTTAGTGTATACTTCCAACAAGGTAGCCTTTTCATCCTCAGATAAAGAGGATCCAGTCTCATTCAACGCATCATTTTTGATCTTGTTTTTAGCTTTAACAACTTCATTCCTTCTTTTTACCAAAGCTTTCCATACAACATTAGTCACCTTCTTCTTCATGTTATCCATATTTGCATCTAAAATGATGATATATTGAATGATGACATCTATAATTGTTTTCTTATCTTCCTCATCTAATTTATCATACAATTTGGTAGTTTCTTCTAATAGACCATCATGCTCTAACATATTGTTAACCAAAGATTCTAACTTCATTGGTGAATGAGCTATTATCGGAGGAGTCTTGGACTTCTTCTTTTCAGGCTTTGTAGTGCCTTCCTTTGTTTTCTTCTCCTCTTTCTTGTCAGGATTTTTGTGAGTTCATGTATTTTACAAGCTTGTTTCTCCTTTTCTATCTATTCTTCTTCAAAGGTATCCACAATATTGATCTTAGCCTTCTTGGATTTAGTACTAGCCTCTTGTGAGGCACCTTCACCACTGGTGGATACATTGCTTCTTATTTTTATTTTTATTTGTTCTTCTTCTTCCAAAGCAAATTCAATTTCCTTTTCTACAACTTCACTTAAGTTTCATCCTCTTGATGCTCTTTGTTTCTTCCTCCTTCCCAAGGTATTATCCCAGGTGCTACCGAAGGTACATCCTTTCTCTTTGAGGTTTGAGTGTTGGTCCAGAGGGTGCAGACACATTAACTATTACCAAAGCATTGGAATCCACCTTCTTCCCTTTAATAACATTTGTGGGAGTAGGTTTTGGCAATGCAAAGGCAAGGGTGTAAGTTGATCTTCTTGATCTACATGGCCTAGAGGAGTCACCAGCTGTACTAGCTGATTTGGCATCCCTCTTTGCAACAATTTCTCTTAATTTGTCTACTTCGCCTTTTGAAAGTCCATCGAACTCAAAATATTATTCTACCTTTTTTTTTATTCTTTTGGTTCTCACAGGTGCAAAGGTCTCCAAGTTCACCTTGGTTGATTTCTCTTCATATGTGCCATGTCTAGGTAGGGAGGGGTCCTTAGGATTGTTTAACAACTCAATTTATCTCTCAACCTCATATTAAACAATCTCATATCCAAGAGGCTCAATCCATATTGTCCTAGGTTCAACCACCTCTATTATGCATTCATCAGTGGATACAAGAAAGGTTATTTCATTTGCATACTTCTCCACTAAAATTTTAAGAATTCTTTCTCTATCATACATGGTCTTTTGGAATACTGTGAAAATTGTAGTCAATGCATTATCCTGGGCTTTATAGTCTCCAATGTTGTGTAAATAATCAAAAATTTGGTGTGCCATTGGTCTACTTTTGTCCCACACAATGTCTCTTCTTTCAGGTAGCTCCCTCAAGAAGTAGAATAACAAGTATACAATCAAAGTTCCAAATTTAAAAGCATAATTCTTTTCTTTAGTTTGATTCAAGTTCTCCAGAAGTTACTGCTGGATCAACTCACATAAGTCATAATCCTTCCTATTTACCACCATATCATGGGCAACATAGATTATAGTTGCAGATATCGAGTTCTCCTTGTTGGTAAAGTAGATCTTGTGGCAAATCATGATTGATGCATATTTTATAGCAGGTTTGTTGATGGGTTTAGTTGTTAGTGATCTTTTGTCAAATGTTGCACCGGTTAGCTACATAACCATATCATTCTTTACAGACTTTAACACTGGTATGAGTCTGGTATCACACAACCTGTTACCGCCTCGATCGCTTCTTTTGAAATTAGTCCGAGCATATCTGTGCACATGAATTTTTCATGCATTCTGTTTAAGGATATCCTCACATATTTCTCACCCAAATCACTGCTAAAGTTAGTGAACTAGTACCAAATATCTAGCTTCTTTCACACCAGGTTTACATATTCTAGTTTTACCAAAAAGTCATCTCTAGTAAGCTTATTATACCATTGGGTTTTAAGTACTTGGTGATCATACTCATCCAATTTCCATGTATATAGGTCCTAGTGTCTTTAATAGGAAAAACCTTAATTGGGATCTTCAAAATGCACTGTCGGGGTCGTTGTCAAAAAATTTCCATGAAAACCTCCTAAAATTTGGTCTAGCTCTCTCCGTGATGTTGACTACAGTTGGTGTAGCTATTTTAACCTTAATTCTATCTCAAATGATTATAAAATTATTACTGTTTCAAACCCACAAAGCATAGATAGTTGTAAATGTCTTTTTCACGCTCGACGAGATCTAGGGTTTGAATGTTCTACACCAAATTGCTTTGAAACACCTTCAAACACTCTTTCAATTCACTCTACTTCTCTTCAATGTACAAAAGTGATTAGAAATGACTTAGAATTTTACTTTACAACTTATCGATCTACCCTAATTTTGCATTTGTTGCTTCAATTTTTTGAAAAGATGAGAAACCCTTTATTGTTACACTATAAACCCTAAAATGCTCTGCAATTCTTTAGATTTGAATATTTTCCAAAAGCTTAAGCATACCATTTTTCACCATATATCTTTGTGTCACTACTTAACACCTCATATATCTAGGGGGTTGATAGATTTTTCTATCATTGCTCCCCCTAAGCCCATGCCTTGGTTCTAGTTTTCAAGGGAATTATTTGCATGAAAGGGAGGTACAAATGCATTTGATTCATCCTTGTTCTCAATTTCCTATTTTTTCTTCCAAATCTTCACCATTTCCTTCTTGACTTTTGTAGGATCAAATTT
Organism: Sequoia sempervirens; assembly: GCA_007258455.2. Taxonomy (NCBI): domain Eukaryota; kingdom Viridiplantae; phylum Streptophyta; class Pinopsida; order Cupressales; family Cupressaceae; genus Sequoia; species Sequoia sempervirens. Next base: position 71,276,057 of record VDFB02000003.1, on the reverse strand, counting down.
CTTCACAGGTTCATTCCACTGTTTTAGATTAGTTTGCCTTCCATTCTTGCTTCTACAAAATCTTGAAATATGTCTAGGTTTGTTGCAACTGTAGCATATACAATTTTTTTGACCAAACTCACTTCTATTCATTCTTGATATGCACTGGTTAGCCTTTGTAGACACACAAAATTAGCATTATGCATTTGATCAAAATCACTCATCCATTTATCAGGGTAAATTCATCAACTTAAATCAAATAAATCAAACTTGATCCTATCATCATCTCTTTGATTAAATAAATCAATCATTTATTTAATTAAATCTCAAATCATCATTCATCTCCCTTTGATTTGATTTAAATCCCTAAATCAAGTAAAAGTGGTGAAATCAGCCTAATCATCATCCTAGCTAATTAATCCTGATTAAATCTAATGCTAATCTCATCCCACTTGCATTCTCTAGATTTGGCCACTTGCACATGAAATTGCAATTAAATGATTTATCAAAATCTTTATTTTCAACTTGGCATAAAGGAAGAATATTCTCCAAGTTTGAATCTCCTCCCAAGTGGACATGTACACCAAACAGAGCATTTATGAGGCCTTACATGTCTCTTACATGTCCCCTTCCAAAGGTCAAACTCAGCATTCATTGCAAATTTGAATTCAAATTTTCCCTCTCATGGGCACTCTTCCCAAATCTTGCACATCCATCAACCAATCACATGATGACAAGTGTCCTCCTATCATTGGCAGAATCTTAGTCCCACATTGGTCTCTCCTCAACACTTAGCATTTTGAAAATCTTTAAATACATGCTTCATCCTCAAGCAAATCCTCCACAATTTCATGCAAGGTCACTCTCGTCACTTGAGATTTGATCTTGTTCATCATCATTCCACCATCTTCATAGCATTTCATCATCTTGAGCTTTTTATCAAGGATTGGGAAGGGTCACTAGCACATGTGACACCAATCCAATATGAGATAGAGTTGGATTCTTGCTTCTTTGTGCTTTCATTTAGTTTAATTGATGTTTTGTTGTTTGGATTGCATTATGAAGCATGATTCAATATTTCATATGGATTCTATATCTATTTTGCTTGATTTAACAATACTCATGCTAGTTTGTTTTTGAGCAAAATGCAGATTTAGGGTCTACAGCCTTATGTCCAAATATATTTCATGTGTAACAGTAACCATTGAAAGATTGAAACATTCTACTAGTATTAAGTCTATTCATCACCTGACTTTTGCACTTAGTAGATCTATGTCCAAATTTCTTGCATGCAAAAAATTGTACAAAAAAGGATCCAACATTTTGATTCATTCTACTTCTACATTCTATAGCCTTATGTCCAAACTTATTGCATGAAAAACAAATACCATTGAAAGATGAGTACCTTTGAGCATTTGGTTGTTTGATAGGAGGTCTTCTAGTATCGCTTCTTTGATTTTTGATCTATCTACTATTGCCTTGAGTTTTCTTTTCATTGTCAACCTTGCTAGGAGTCTAATTTTCCTTTGAGCTTCATCCTTCTTCAAGTCCCAAACCACCTTTATTCTTAGAAGGTTTCTTAATTGCAATCAACTCATCAAGCATTGTAGTACTTGTTTTGAATTTTTCCTCATGAGCTCTTCCTTTCTCCAGATTTGATCTTAGGGTTACCACTTCTTGCTCAAGTTTTGTGCATTCATCAGTCTTGCTTTGTATAGTGGCATTCAGAAAATCCTCAATTATCTTCTCTTCTTCCACTTTCATTTTCAGTTCGATGATATCTTCGTTTTCCTTCTTCAACTATTCATTAACTTCTTTATGTCTTTCTTTGAACTTCTTGATTTGTTCTCTCAAATTTTTGATGCATTCATTTGCTTCCCCTAGGATCTCCTTCAGAATTTTTTTCTCACTTTCAACTCTATTAAGATCTTCAAGAGTAGCTTTAAGTTCTTCTTTGTCAAACATGCAGTCATCTTCTTCATATTCAATTGCAAAAATTTCTTCCAGAGGAATAGGATACCTTTTATCAACCGTGTGTTCAAACTCCAAGATCTTCCTCAAGATGTTAGGCTTCTTAGAAGGAACTATGCTTTGAGACCAATTGTTGAACACCCAAAATACTAAGAGGGGGGGTGAATCAATATTCTATTAAACCATTTAATCATAATCCAACCAATAATCAAAACATATCTAACTGTAGCTATAAATGTAAACATGAAAGAGATCACAAGAACACATAACACATGAATACCAATATTTTTACTTGGAAAACCCAAAAAGGGAAAAACCACAATGAGGATTAGCTCACAATAATATTATAACTAGTTATAAGATATTACAGAGGCTCACTTCCAGGACTCCCTATCCTTATTAGGCTCACAGCTAGAAATAAATACAAAAAAAAAAGTGGCTACACAACCAAATTGTGAATTGATGTAAGGTGCACCTTCCTTGTGTTGAATTTAGTTCCTTTAAAGCTTTGAATACAAAATACTGCTCTGCTTGGCAATCACTCAACATTCACAACAATTCTTCCCTTATATTGATCTCACACATGCAAATTTGCAAGTTCACACATAATATTAGATCTTTCACACATCACATTACATTCTTATTATATTATGCAACTCTAAAATGTTCCACATATATACCCTATTACATCTGCATACATCAATTAGGTCGACCTAATTGGATGTAGCCCTATTTAATTTAAAATCACTTTGTTGGCTTCATGCATGAAACAAAAAATTCTTCATGCTCAAATAAAAAATGCAATACTTGATTTAGGTTGGAACATATCTAAAATAGATCACCTTAACATTTGCAATACATATTGATCTTCGTAGCACTTATTCAAGTATTAGGTCGACCGAGAATTATACCTAATCACAAAAATAAACCAATCTAACCAACACCAATAATCCATATGATCATATAAGCACATGCCATATGGAATGCATGTACTACTGACACTTGTAAACCATCTCCCAAAATTTCTAAGTTTGATTCCAAGCACTAGAGGAATGCGAACTAGATTACACATACCATCTTGCACAATAAAGCCAAAAAATTGTATGCTGATCTTTTGTCATTTGTAACTTTTAGCCTGTTCATCCAAAATCACTGAAAACTTGATCATAGATGTATTTAGTAGTCCTAAATAATATAATGCAACCTCATAAGTTGATCTTATAACACAAGAAATTTTGAACCAAATTATTGGATCAAGGTGTCACCAAAACTGTTTACCAGATTAGACAAAACTATCAACAAACAATGTTGGCATCAATGACAACACATATAAGGTTTTCTTCTTCATTCTTCCAACAATGACATAATGATTTCATCCTCCCATCAAATTTTTAAAGTTTTCTTATCAACAATCCGATTGGTGATGTCATGTTTATACCATGATGACATCATCTTCTTGATGATATCATGCTGATGTCATCCTTCCATCAAATTTTTGACTTTTAAATTTTTCTTATCCAAGTAATGATTTAGCATTCCCTCCAAAGTTTTGATATTGATCTATTTGGTGATGTCAACTTCTCATCAGACTTTCAAAATTTTCTTACCTCGTTACCCATTTAATAGTCCTCCCAAAGTCCAATCCAATGCTTTTAAAGGAAAACTATTTTTGGAGTTGGACTTTCATAGTTCCCTTATTTGAGTACCCATTTAGCGACTACCCTAAAGTTTGATCTTGATACATTTGAAAGGTCACTTGGCATATGCTATTGGGATGTCACACTTCTCAACTCTAAAGTACCCCTTTAGAGGTACAACTAATGTTGAAACTTTGATATTCCCTAAGATGCTTATTCTTCCAATTTACAAAATGCATGATTTTATTTTTCTACATTATTTACATCATTTTGGGAAGTGTTCTTGAATATGGAAATATTTGATGGAATATGCAAAAATGTTAAAGTTTATTTGTATGATAAGGTTCTTAACTAGAACTGCTAATAAAAAATTCATGTAAAGATGGAAATATTAGGTGAAAGAAATGAAGTACGAATATAAAGGCTAGCTCCATGAATCCAAGATGTTCTCTCCATGGATAGAAATTGGAGACACTAACCTTGGCCATGTCAAATTTTAGAAGTTTCTATTGAGGGATAGCGTAGAAGGAGATAGAAATTTCATCAATCAATGCACAACCAAGTTTGGCTTGGTTCAAGCTATTGCATTTTTTATTTGCCTCCAATCTCTAGAGCTTATTTTGGAATGTTCCAAGGCTTACAATTAGAGACAAAGAAAGGTGTTTGGACCTATAGGCCAAACTATCTTATACTAATGGTTAGAATCTCTAGAGAGAGTGTTGGGATCTCTACATATGCCCAATATGCAAAAATAAATATAAAGGAAGATCTAAGATATTATGAGAGCCACACCTTGAGCTACAAATTTTGTAAAAAAATCCTTGTTTCTAACTAAAATTCAACTAAAAAATGGCTAAGGTGATACATAAGAGTGAGTTCCAAGAAGGTGCCAAAGATATGATAACTCGTCTTAGTAGGGTCTTTGGGCAGCCTATTGCCAATGAACTATCATGGATGGTATATTTAATCTTGAAAATTTATGATGATAAGATTATTCATGTGGGAAACTTGATTAGTGATACTTTTCATGAACAACTGAAAAAGTTAGGGGAGACCAAAAAATTTAATATGACTTCTTACTTGGTGTATTTGTTGACACATTAAGCAAAATTTTTGAAGATTAATATAATTGGAACTATATAGTTAGGGGAAACAAAAGTGTATGATAATTATCCTCATTTGAAACTAAAGGAGAGCTGGAAACATTACAACATAGTGAATGAAGATTTTTCCTTTGATATCATTTGGTTTTTGGAGAATTATTATGAAAAAGAATTTATTGAGGCTATTGAAGTTATACATGGATTGGGATGATGGTTCATCCAATTCAAGATCTTATCCTACATCAAATTTTTAGGATGTCGCAAGGCTCCTTATAGGATTCCAAGATACCCAAGTGATAAAATCAGTCATTGGAAATGTGTATATAAGTGGTGGAAATTTAGAATCTAATTGTTAGCAAATACAAGGCTGAAATTACCTTCCCCATCAAGTTTGGGGATTACTCTTGATATAACATTCAAAATGAAAAGAATGTTAAGATAGAAGTGAAAAATCTTACAATACACCTATATAAACCTAGAGACATATTTTATCTAATTGGTAAGATTGACCCATTGATTGTGTCTTTCTCCATTCATGCGCCACAAATTGAAGACTTCTAGGAAAATTGTTTGGATGATCATGAAGTCAGGATAAGAGATTATAACATGATGCCTCTTACTTTGGTGAAGGGGTGTGTTTTGGAGAGGTATCAAATACAATGAATTATTATGGTAAATTATTGAACTCCTCCAACGACCAAAAAAGGTATAAAACTAACCCCTTCTTAGAGTTGATTGGTTGGTTGTTGAGGATCCCTCAATTAAGAATAAGAATAAATAGGTTATCAAAAGGATCAAGGCTTGGATAAGGAATTATTATTGAAAGAAAATTTATAGCACAAAATAAACAAAGAAAAATAATAAGCACAAATTTAACACAACATTTAGGTGGAAAACTTGGTAAGGTTATACCAAGAAAAAACCACAGGAAAAGATCTTTCGTATTTTTATTTCTTAGGAAATTCATAATTACAACAACCTTCAATTTTTTTTTTAGAAAACATAACTTTGAAAGAGTATAAGAAATCTGAGTTGCAGAGTCCTTGTTAAACAAAACTTTCCAAAAATAGAAAGTATGACTCAAGAAACTACATATCAAACATTTGTCAAAATTACCATAAATAGGGATTCCTATTTTTTTTGGCTTCACTAGAACTACATTCGATATAATTCCATTCGATGTCTAGGGGGATATGAAAACCCCTTGGACCCCCCTATAATTTTGACCTTGGTTGAATAGTAGGCCTTCGGCCATGTCAGGGGCACACTTGAAGCACTAGCTAGATATCAATGTCGACTATTCATCACTGTTGGAATAATAATAAATTTGACTTCATATTCCAACAATCTCCCACTTGAAGTCAAATTTCTGTCTTGCAAATAAATCCTCATACTAAAAGATCAATGTCAATGCTACCAATCATCAAGTAATATGCAAGCCTAGAGAAGTTCTGCACCAAATGAACTTCTCTCTACCGATGTCCTTCATCACAATATATATTGGGTTTACATCAATGTGTATCTTGGCCAAAAATATTTTTCCTCCTTCCACCACCTCATGTACAAAGTGAAGTGAATATCAATATTATTTTTTATAACATGATATGCTGAGTTTCATGCTAAGTGTAAGGCACTTTGGCTGTCACAATGCAACATGTTGTCTTGCTTTACTTGGAATACACCCAAAATTCTATGAAGCAAGATTTCCTCCTTGCTATCCTGTGTTGCTACCATATATTTATATTTAATAGTAGACAATTCCATCACCATTTAAAACTTTACCCAACTAATTGCACCTCCAACTAAGGAGAAAACATAACTTATAGTGGACTTTCTCCTATCTCCATCTCCACCAAAATTTACATCCACATACCCATTAGCCTAAAGACTAATCCCACTGTAATAGATAACATCATAAGTGCCCCTGAAATACCCGAGAATCCACTTCACAATCGTCCAATTCTCAACACTTGGATTTTCCATGTAACGATTGACTACTCTCACCATTTGTGCAATGTATGGACTCATGCACAGTATGGAAAACATAAGACTACCAACTACTGATGAGTATGGTAGACAAGACATCTATGTCTTCTCCACTTCTGTACCAGGGAATTGTTTTGAAGACAAAATAGGAAATGGAGTACTAATGTTGTGCATTTTGTATATTGAAGCATTGCAAAACCTTCTCCACATAAGTATTATGTGACAACCATATTTTCTTATTATTTCTGTCTTTGTGTATCCTGATACCAAGATTCTAATTTTACCTACCTAGGTCCTACATCTCAAACTCCCTAGCAAGCTAAGCTTTTAAATGGATGATTTTATACATGCTAAGACTTGTTACCAACATATCATCAACATACAAAAGCAAAATAATAAAACTATCATCATCAAACCTTTGAAATTAGGAACAATGATCAATCTCACATTTGCTAAAACCCAAAATCATCATGAAGGAATAAAACCTCTTGTGCCAATACCTTGGTGCCTATTTCAAATCATACAATTATTTTCTCAACCTACAAACAAGGTTCTCCTTATCTCTTTCCTCAAAACCTTCTGGTTGTTGCACATAAATCTCCTCTAAGAGATCACCATGTAAGAAGGATGTTTTTACATCTAATTGTTCTAACTCCAAATCAAGGCTATCAACAAGAGCTAAAAACTCTAATAGTACTTAACTGTACAACAGGTGAAATTTTTTCATCAAAATCAATATCAAACTTTTGTGCATACCCCTTGTCCACCAACCAAGCTTTATACCTCTCAAAATTATCATTTATGTCCATTTTCAATTTGAATACCCACTTATTCCCAATATATTTTTCCCCTTAAGCAATGGAGAAAGCTCCCATTTCTTGTTCTTATGAAGAGCTTCCATCTCCTCTTCCATGGAAACTCTCCACTTACTTGCACATTCAACTTCACAAGCCTCATGATATAAACTAGGTTTACCGATATCAGTTGGTAATACATACTAAAAATTACAAGTAGGAGAGTACCTTTACGATGCTTTGAATACTCTAGTGGATCTCCTTACAAGGGGTAATATATCACCATGTGGCTCATTTAATTACTATTCATTTTTTTGATTTTCATCTGGTACCTGTATATTATCATCATAACTTTCCACCTCAATTGGAACAAATTTTGTAATTTTCTACTCTTTACCTCTTTGCATTAATTTTTCATTAAAATAAACATCTCAACTAATTATACACTTGTGGGAAGCAGTATCCCACAATCTGTACCCATTTGTACCTTCTACATAGCCAAGAAAAATACATTTTGTGGACTTCACATCCAACTTATTTCTATTCTCTTTAGTAGGAATATGAGCATAAGCATCAAAACCAAATACATAAAGAAAGGAATATTCAACACTTTTACCTATCGATACTTCTTCAGGGATTTTATCATCTAGAATTGTAGTGGCTGATCTATAGATCAATAAATAGGCTATAGAAACAACCTTGACCCAAAATTTTTGCTCTAGAATGGTAGTATTGAACATACATATGGATCACTCCATAATTGTACAATTCATATGTTCAACAACACCATTTTATTGTGGTGTCATATCAACTATCAATTTCATTGCAATGCCATAATCACTACAAAATTGTTTAAACTCTCCTGAACAAAATTCTCCTCTGTTATCTATTCTTAGACATTTTATAGTCTTACCCTTCTGATTCTCTACTAGAGCTTTAAACTTCTTAAAATAAGAAAACACTTCAAACTTCTTCTTGAGAAGATAAATCCACACCTTATGAGAATATTCATCTATAAATGAAACAAAATATGATGAACCCCCAATAGATGTTACAGGAGCTTCGCAAGTATATGAATGAATGAATTCTAAAAGTTCTTTACTTGTGGTAACTTATAGAAAAACTCAGTCTCTATTTTTGAAAAAAATGATGTTCACAAAAATTTAAATATTTATATTTGGCACCTAAGAGAATATTTCCATCTAGTAGTGAAATGAAGACAAACAGGATTAAGTGTTGTGGTGTAAATATGTGATAAGAACCCTATTTCTCACTATTTCATTAGGAAATGAGATCCACACAATGAATTGATTATCAACCCTTAGGTGAATCAAGTCAAAGTGAGAATCTTTAGGTTTCCTTATGTTTGAAGGATGAGGGATAAGGTCAAACAACACTTTGGGGAGAAAAACTAAAAATAGAAAATCAACACCAAAATTCAATCTAACACTTGAACCAACAATATTAAGATCAATATTGATAGAACTAGAAATCAAATTGTAGATCAAAGAAGGGCAAAGTGATGTTTACCAATCATCAAAAGTGATTTTTTGAAGTAGATCTAGGACTCATTTTCCCAAGGGAAAATGGGTCCATTGTCAGGAATTTTCTATAGCTTTTCGGAGTCTCTAATACATATATGAATCTTCCAATTTTCCCAGGTTTCATAGTCAAAATGTCAGAAATGGATTTAGGATCTTAGTTTTCATGAGATGACAAAATTTTTGACAACTTTTGCAACTTTGACAACTTTATAAATCTTTCTCTTTAGAAGGTCTTCGAGCTTTCTTCAACCTAAATCTGCAATCACAAACAAGAGAGATTTTTTTTTTTTTGGGATGAATAGGGGTTTGCCTTGGTCAAACCCCATTTTGGTAATCAAAACTTGAATTGAAATGAAACATGAAAGAGGGAATGAAGAATGAATAAAGCTATGTTACCACTCAACAAACCCTTGATTGGAACCTTGATAAGGAAGATATTAGGAAGTCTGCAACTTGCATGAGATGAATTCAATGGATGTGGACCTTGACACTTGAATCTTTCTTGAAATAATGCTTTGAATGCTTGATTTGATCATGAAACCTACATCACAATGTTAGCTACAAAAATATACATGATGCAAGAAGACTTTGATATGATGAATGGATCTTGAATTATGTAATAAAACTCTGATATTTATACTCTTGAATGCCTTTTGATTTCTCTTGAAATGCTCCAATAATGCTCATAAAATTCTAGGTTGCTTAGATAAAAAATTCTAGGTGAAACTTAGTGAAATAACCTTGTATTTATGGGTATGTATCCTTAATTTTCTGAAATTCAAATATCACAAGCCAACATTGAATTATAGATTTGAAATCATTAAAATACCACCAAAAACATAATTTAAATTTAGGTCCTAAGGTTTAGGGAGGACCCATTCGCCTATGGGAAAATTGGTCCCAGGTCCATAAACCTAGGACACACATTGCTCATTGTGAAGTGTTATGTTTAGGCATTAATAAATTTCGGGTTACCCCTTTGAAAAATGTAATTAAATAGGCTTGTAAAATGAATTAAAGGGCCAATTAAGGTATATAATTAAGCTCAATTAATTAAGAGGTCCCAAATAAGTGTGTAAATGTAAAGAGGTACATTTAACAACACTAAATTAAGACATTATTAAGTCCAATTTAAAATAAGAGGGCCCAAAAAAGTGAGAAAATGTAAAGGGTTACATTTTTCTACACTACATTTAGCCCTCAATTTAGTGAGAGGATGACCTTGCATCAAACTCACACTAAAGTAGACAATCATAACATATGTATGCAAAAATGATAAGATACTCAATCATACAATGCCAAAGACTCAAAGAAAGAGGGAAATGAAAAAGAAACAAAGGAAAAATCAAGCCTCAAATGTCCAACATGATGTGAAACATGCCTCAGTTGTTTTTACAAAAATGTTTACAAGTGGGACTCGCTATCCACTATGCAAACAACAACATGCTCACATGGGCTAGTGAAACTCTGTCTATCCACTAGGTGAGCCCCCAAGGGTGGAAAATGAGAGAATCTTATTAGGCTCCCATACCATACCAAAATTATACCTTCGATAAATTTAATAAGGTACCACAAAATATGAACTTTGAGCTCCATAAGGCTTAGCAAGATATTTTATGCTAAAAAATTATGAACAAACAAGGCTCCATAGGCAAGCGAAGTGCATTATGCTTGGTGGCCATGAAAAAGGTTTGAAACTTTGAGCTTTATAAGGTTAGCAAGCTGCGTTATGCTAAACAATTATGAACAAAATGAAAATAGGACAGGAAATGTTCAAAGGGGTTTTGTTTAGTTCATGTAAGGTCTCCTCTTAGGAAACATTGTCCCTAAGGTCTCTAAGAGAGGACAAGTCTAGGATAAAATATTCACAATTTAGGGAATGCAATGCGTAACTTTACCACTAAGAGGAAAGTTGTATGCCAAGAAAAGTCACACTCTTAGAGGACATCAAACCAAATGACACCACCAAGAAGAAAATGCATCATAAGAAGTAAGAATACCACACAATGAAACATAAGATATAGTCCAAGGTCTCCAAAATGATAATGCCAATGTATGCCCCCTCTTTAAAGAAATTTCTAACACCATACTGTGAGCAATTACTTTAAAGTAGCAAATGATAAATGCTAACAATAAAGAAGACATATGAGCTTATTTGGAAAGCCCTATACCAAGTCATATGTTTCCAAATGAAGCTACATCATGAAAAGGAAGAGGTTTCCCCCAAAATGAAATCCTAAAATCACATAAGGGATCCACGGATCCGAGGTCAATATGTCTTTGCTACAATGATATTATAGAGCTCGAAAACATCATCATTCCCCAAATAACTCATGAAACTTGAAGAATGAAACATAGAGAGTCGAAAAAAGAAAATCATTTTGGGTCAACATGGAAGAAACCTAAATGTCTCGACTCCTTGCATCATCCCCAAAAGGAAAACACAAGACAAAAGAAGAGATAAATACTTACAACATATATAAGAATGAAGGTACAAATAGAGGAATGAACATGAAGATACATCAAATAGAATAGTACGGGGGATCACATTACACACATGCAATCACATACAGAACATGTAAAAGAGAATAAAGATAAGAATAGTAAGGCACATGCGAGTTAACCTATAGCAGGTCATCCACATCCCAATCTTGCTCATCACATGCAGAACGCTAATAACTAGCCAAAGGGACAACATCACGTGACAAACTAGGAAAATCACCAAGTTCAACATGTGGTGAAACACTCTTTGTAGGAGGATCATCATAGTTGTTATCATTTAAGCTCATGGAATGGGAAAATAATAAATTAAATTCTTTATGAACTTCCTCATCAATTTTTGTAGTTTCATTATCATCATCCAAGTTTATCACAACAAAAGTTCTA